>QYTT01075717.1:11099-24687 GCA_006980735.1 Dasypogon diadema
AAAGAAACTAGCATAACCCCCCGTCAAGCATGATGAGAAAAATAATAGAATTGTTTTTTTTACATATTGCTACTTTAGTTTTTAAATTTTTGTCATTATAGATTACAGGAAGATTTTATTTACTAATAGTGTTGTGTGCCTCACCTACACGCTTGATGTGAAGCACGTTCCGTTGATGGTTTATAATTTTTAACTATTTCACACTAACTTTATTTTTTATAAAAGCAATTTATAATCATTCAAAAAGATCGCCCTGCAACAGTTAACGCGTCGACTGCTCGCTCCGAGAACACTGCCGACACACCTACATAGGCGTAATACCTGCTTTCAATATTATGCCGTTTTTTCCATAATAAATCCACTCTTGTACATACGTTTGTCAAATCACTACTTGAGCATACATCTCAAGAATGGAATCATTTCTACGCTGTTCAAATTGACGCTCAAAGATCAGCCTTAAAAAATCCTATTAATTTTTTTATTTTATCACGAACGGCTCAAATTTATAAATTTGATTTCCTTAGAGCGTTGTAGAGATGCTGACACAGTTTTTATGCACCATTTCTTAAATTCTGATATTGGCTTACGAAACTTTAGGGAAAAGTGTCCCTTAGGATTGATAGTTGCATGTCCACTGCTTAAGAACTAACTATGGAAAGCATAAACCCATTAGCTGCATGTGTTTAGCAGTTATCTATATCTATATAAAGTTTTGTACAACGGCGTTTCTATAGGAGCTAGGCAAGCCAGACAAGGTTTTAATATCAACGTTATTCTATTCAAGTTCTTTTAGAACCAAGCTATTACCATTTTAATTATCTTGTACCTTGTATATCCTAATGGCCCAACACTATTCCTGTGGGTTCGCTTATTACTTTTTGGCCGTTTCAGACGAACATGTAGTCTACTTCTTTAAGGGAGATTTAAGAGTGGCTTGCTGGTTTGCAAGATGTGCTTTTGCAGTGACAAGCATAGTCAGTCAGTTCAATATATTTCAAACTTGGCTATAAATTAATTTTGGACCTTTTACTCAAACGCTAAAAGTAATCCCTTTTTTTCTTTTATTAGAAGCCAGTAAGTCAAGAGTCTAAATTAACATTTTAAAAAACAAAAGAAAAAAATTAGCTCCTTTCTATATTAAATCCAAATTCATCGATCCACTACCGATTATAGTTGCACTGTAGTTATATCTTTCTTGGAACATAAAATTTCGCAAGGGATATATTGAAATCTTATGGAATTGAATCTCGAAATCATTCTGAACTCTTGGCCTATTAAAAACAACTATTCACTGACAAATATGTTGAGGCACAAAGTTTTCGTACTTGTATTGTTTTCTAGACTCTCTTGATATATTATACTTGATATTTTAGAAATAATGGTTCATATTATTACCGAACTCAAACTACGGCTTAATCATGAACAATGCTAACAGAAATAACATTTTATTCCTATTTTTAAGATCTTTATAGACTGTAGAGTTCTATTCCACTACGTATGGTTTCTAAATCCCCTAAATTGAGGACGACTAACGATAATTCCCAATAAAAGAATATATTACCACAAATTTGGTGATATTTTTAGTTTGGTGTTAACGTACTTCTTCCAGGTAAAATAGAGAAATATGCTGTGTATTACGAATGCACCCTTCATTCATATTAAATAGACATTTTTATTTATGGGGCTGGCGAATGAAAATTATCAACGCTAAGAGTTTCAGATTACCGCGAAGCGCAATGAAAAGTTAATGTACAGATAACAATCCGGGTATTGTTCAAAAGTGTCACTTTGATGAACTCGTTAGCCTTAGCCGCAGGTGTTTCATTCGTGCTGAGAATGAAGCCATTACAAATCTTCCACTAAATAATAAATGCCATGATTTATAGGCTCCGATAACAACCTGTAATTCGTCAAAAGTTTAATGCATGGCACAAACACCATGATTCTGATATTTTTTCTTCTTTTCTTCCTTCCAAGATACTCTAATAGCGTCAAACACAATTTCTCCCGGGTTATCGCGTCCTTAAGGTGGTAGGTAACCCATAACTTGTGTTACACTTTGGAGGGTAGCGTGGTTGTATCAAATCTACCCATTGGTGGCTGGGTCGCACGCAAAGCTCTCAGGCACATTTACATAATGAAATTATATCGTGTCGAACCCCATGTTACCCCGCTGAAGTAATTTGTAATCGATACATGACCAGAAGTTGCGTCCAAATTGTATATTTGAAGAAAATTTTTATAGTACTGAGGAGCTCTAATGTTCTAATGTGATTGTTATTGCCAACCTTTCACAATGTGGACTGCACATTTTCAGTAACCCCTAACCCTTAACATTACCTCGACTTTTATATGTGGTTAATAAAGGAACTTTTATAGATCGTAGAAAATCATCAGCAATCACGTAATACGATACGTTTCAGGTGAAATAACCTAATGCGTAAACACCTTTTTCTTCGAAATGAATTCAAACGTAAGATCCCTTTACTATGTCAAATAAAGAACTTAGATCATAGAAAACACCATAGTAGCTTTATTTAGAGTTTCATTTAAAGACACTCTCATAATATTACTCCATAAATAAATTAATGAGTCATATACTTAAAAGAGCATCGAGAAATCTAGATACAGATACAAATTTATTTATCTTGTTACAGATTCCAATCATAATATTAATTTAAAACTAAATTTTGGTTCAAATTTAAGACCCTTCCTAATAAGCATCAATTGATAATTGCCTGGCATAAAGGACAAAATGAATTCATAGTTCTATTTCGGAATTAAATATAGACACTTTTACCTAATAGGATAATTTTTTAATAGATTTTATGAAAACGAAAAAAGTATCCATTGTGGAAATATATTTCAGTAGGTAGAATTTTAGTTTTTTTTAGAATTTTTTTGTAGGCTTATTTGAGATAACCCTTTTTGTAAAATCGAGGAATATGAAATTTTGTGTTTTAACGTTAAAAATGTCAAAATTGAAAGAAATTAACAATCTCTACTTAAAACAAGTGTGTACATGTATTTATCATGTAAACATCAGATTTTATTTATTGAATAATTATAAAAACAATAATTTATAATATATCACATAAAATAATTCCAGCAGAATTTTTGGATTGACCAGGGAAGTAAATTCAAGAATGGTAACACTTGTCTTCTCCACTCATTTTCTTGGCGTCCGTTGTGATCATATTTTGGCTATAAAAGTACGAGCGCAATACAGCTTTTTCTTTTTTCTGGATTCAACCTTCGACGTGTACCGATCAATAATAAGATTTACTAACATGTCCACTTGTACTGGGTATTGACCAAATAAGATTTACTAACTATTCTGGGACTGGGCGCTAAACAGAATAAAGACTTTTGTTTTGGGATCTGATCAGAACAAAATAAATAAACTAACCTCATCATTTGATCGGTTACTTAGCAGGTAAGTTCTGTTTACAGATATCTCAATCTCCTTTTTGCATTTATATTCTATCTCGCTCTTTTGAAATTCAAATTTTTATGAAACGTTATATCACATTTTATGTACAGCTATAAGTAAGAAAGAGGATTTATACCCATTCACTACCATAATTATCAGAAAAGCTTTCGTGAGAAAAATATATGTAAAAATACATTTCGTAAGAGAGAGCTTAAAAGCTTCACGAGTATACTCGTAGTTGGCAGCGAATGTGTTTTTAAAGTAATATTCTGCTAAGTAATTATCTTTGCTTACAAAACCAAAAACTCTCTACGTCATAATAACTTATGATTATAAATTACTCGGTAATTTCGTTCATGTAATTCTATTTCTAATCCACTTAGACTGAATTTTCATCCTCAGTTAGTGCACTTCTCGCAAAGTTCATTTTTTATTTTTACGTTATTTTGCCTTCCATCCATCCATAATTTATCGGAAATTTTCTAAAGTTATTTGTTACAGAACTAAAAATTGCTACAGTTCAAGAGGAAATCAATCTAGAAGATAAATTTAATTAAATTAAATCGATATCTGAAACCACTTTATTCAATCTATTGCAAAGGCTTTTGACTTAAATTAAATTTCATTGATTCATTTTAAAGTGCTTTAAGAGTTCTTAATATGGCCACTCAAACAAAGGTAGGTCAACTCGTATTGAATTACATGTGAGATGAATATATAGATATATTTTTCTTTCCTAACGTGTGCGGAAATTAGATATATGAGAAGTGTGTAACCTAAGTAACTGCTGAATTTTATTCCACAGTAAAACTCTTAGTCATGGAAACGATTTTTCAAAACTGGGGTAAATTAACGCAATAATTTTACTCATGGCTGGCTAAAGGTTCCCAGAAACAATACCACTCGTAATGTCAGATTTAAGGGCAAGGACAATTTAATTTGTAAAATAAGAACTTTTCATCGAAGCATTCGTTTAAGAGGTTCAAATAAATGCAATTATCCGGGTATTATTTTCTAAACTTCAATTATCGTTTCGCTAAAATAGATATGGTGCTATTTTCATCTATAAACCTATTTCCATATCATCCCATGAAGATATCACTGCTAGAGCTAAGAAATTTTAAGTAATTTAATTATTCGAAGTTCTAGTCGATCACATCCAAATTTTGTCTACGCTCAAATTTATTGCTGGTTGTTTTTAGTCAAGTAATTTTAGATCCAAATGACTACCACATCTTTTGGTATATGTAAATTTAAACTAAAAGTATTATATCTCCAAAAAGGGGCAACCGTGCAAAACTTATTATAATTTACAAATTTTCCACGGGGGATTTTATTATTAAATTTGAAGGCTTTTCCTAAGGATTGTTGTATGCCTCCATCGACTTGAAATCTAATTATATAATTAATTGCCGAAATATAAATAACTTCAATCGGTTTACTCAGGTGATAGTGTGCTCATTCATGCTACACTAGTTGTGTTTACCCTAACTATTCATTCCCCTTTGCGAACGCTTCGTTATTTATTTGCTAATCTGCTAATATCGGATACCTTTACCATCATAACGAAATCCGTTTTAATCATGCGAACTCAATACTCAACCTCGTAGTCAAATGTTTATAAATCACATGGAGAGCATTTTATTATACCCAGGTGGGTCCGAAAGACCGTTTTAATTATGTAAATGTCCAGTTTAGTAGCTTTTGGGGCGCGTGGTATCGAGAATTTTCTTAATTAAAAGCAACATAGAACGGCGATCGCAAAAGTTACCCGTTCTGATACCCGGAATGACAGAGACCCGGATTAGCCTTTGAAACTGAACTAACTATTGACTCTTAATGCAACACGGAAAACCCTTAACTCCAAACAAATTTCTAGGACGCTGTGTCGGAACGTGGCTCTTTGGTCTCTATCAGAATATCACGTGCAAACGCTTTCGTTTATTATGAAGGTGGAGCTTTTATGGCTTTTGTGGCGCCTTGTTCCGTCATTACTTCTTTAACGAATAAGACACGTAAAATGAAGGATGTAAGCTGCACGATTTTTATCCACTTCGGAAATAGACTTTTGATGAGGTTAAGTAATCAATTTTGGCAATAAAACTTTATTATTGACTGCAGTCTGCACAGTTTGTTATATAATTGTTCTGGACGGTTTATGAGGGCATGAAATACAGCCTTCGGTTCTAAAAAAATTATATGGCAACATATAAATTTTGGTTAATACGTAAAACAACAGACATAGACTCCTATTCCAGTAGTGCTTTTCTATGTACCTACTCTTTGCTTTGCAATTAAACCTATTATTGCTACCTGCACTTGGGGGCAAAAGTAGTTCAACGTTTTATGTTATAAGCTATAAGAGTCTAGTAAAACCTTTTCAAGGTAGTAAAAAATGAGTGCAAAACTTATATAAATCAACAAATTGTGCATAACCTTTCCGATTATTCAAATTTACATACAACGATAAGCATTTTGAAATCATTTTCTATGATACTTAAAACTGCTTAAGGTTTAATAATAAATTCCAGTACCCTTAATTACTAATGCTGTGGAGGCTTTAGATATGGCTTGGGTGAAAACTATATATGGTTCCTTTAATTTGATGTGGATTTTAAGCAGCCTCGCCTCAGTGTAAAATAATAATGCCAAAAGTCAAATGAAATTGGGGTAAGTCATATTTTTCAGTTTTAGCGAAAATCGAAATATAACGGTAAACTAAGCTAAATTTTTGCTATTGTTGCAAAAATGGACTTAACCCACTTTCAAAATCAACGGCTCATATGTGACTATCAGACGCAAAATGGATCTACTATAAGTAAACGAATTTTGTGACTTTTTCAAAAACAGTATTTCATGTTTACATATTTGTGATTTATCCAAAACCATTAACCTTTTCCTCTTCTTATGTTTCACACAACCCACTGGTATTGAGAGTGTTATTGTCATCTGCCCACGCCGTTGGTCGAGTGGCCTGAGGCGCACGTCCGCAGAGTTTCTTCCCTGTTGGCGTGGGTTAGAATCCCGCATAGAACACGGCGATTCTCCTGGGTACCAGTGGTTGAGGCAATTCTACTGACAACAAGTGGTCACTTGCAACATTTGTCAGGTTAAAATCTCCCAATCTCCCCTTCCCTAATTTCCTTCCGCCTAAGCTGTGCTGTGAGCATCATTGGGTTGTCCCCTGAGTTTAGGCAACACCTTAAAAAAAACTCTAAGACACATAGTGATAGAAGCGAATAAAATTCTGCGAGGTTCTCCCGGGCTTACAACAACGGCCTGAATAGGGCCAATCCATGATAGATCGTCACGCTCGTATGGAATCGTTTGAATCGAACCACTCCGATTTGCTTGAAATTTTGTACATATGTTACTGCTTATCGGAATAATTTTGAAAAATAATCGTTACTTTTGGAAAAAGTGAGTTTTAAATTTTGAAAAAAATCCCAATTTTTTCAAATCGTTCACACTATAAAAATTCATATCTCAAGTTGTATTAATTCGAAACATATAAAACGTGACCCGTTTTGAAGCGTAAGCTTCAGGATTAATTGCCAAAAAGGAAATATGCCCGAAAAAATAGTAGGACAAAAAAGACATCGCGGTATACTTAATCTTTGAATATCTTGAAAACTGTATTTTTAATTTTTTTTATTTTGTATATGCTGTAGTGATCAACACTCAGTCAAAATTTCATTTTGGGCTATCAAAGGGTTCAGATTTTATGGTTTTTGTCTCTTTCTCTTCTTCCTCTTTCTTTCCTCTTTATTTTTCTTTTTACTCTACTAGCTAGCTATTTTGGTTTTGGTTCCTGGCACTTTTTCGCAAATCTTTTTGCGTGTAATGAAATAACTTTTTATGTACTTCTTAACTTTACTTTAATCTGTTCTTTCATTTTAAGGACGTAGAGATATTGGTTAAAATTGATGAGATATTTCTCTGCTCGCCAAAAGGATACGAGTCTTTTAATATTCCCAACTTAATTTAAAACAATTTATTTGTAATTATTCATTAATATATTTCTCCTGTAGGTTTTTGCTCGACTTTGCAGGTTTTTTTTAAATTATAATGTTCAAAGTACTTGCAATATTTCTACTTTTCCATGTGTCACTCCTTTAGCAATTATTAGTAGGGTGAAATAATTTTTTCCCTTTCAAAATTTTTGCATAAAATAGCCTACATGTATATAGGATACGTACAAAGATAAGCCAGATGCAAAAACTGAACCGATTACATGTCAAACTGACCTAATTTGAAAATGTTGAAATTCAGAAATTTCCATATATGCACATATTTCCGTCTAGATTGACGATATATTTGCTTTTCTATAGTCGTCACTTACAGTTTGTATCTACAAAATAAGATCGGATAGTTCGATACTGGCAGATATTTGCTTTCTATAGAAACGTACATATGCAAGTCAAGCGATTTTCATGATATGCATCCTTTTACTGTAACGTTCTTGAATGGAAATGGAAATGCATGAAAATTCGTGCTTCAAGTAGTTTTTAAGGAAATCGATTCCATTTTGAGTAGATAAGCAGAGGAAATATCGTTCATCTATCATATCTCGGTATAAATATATCTAGATATCAAGAGCATAAAATCCCTTCACCTTTACTTAAGGGTGGAACATACTTGAAACTTATTCCGACAGAGTTGGATGATACTCGAGTATCATTTGACTGCTGGATTTTTCACTAATTTGCCGAACGCTGTGTTTTAATTTCTGGAAAAATGAGAGCGTTTTTGAGAGAAGTTCATATATCTAGATGGAGAAGAAAAGAAAAATGAATTAGAATCAATTTAATAATACTTTTACCTTTTAATTGATCCGGAGCGTATTTATTGGTAGGGAAAATAAATTGTGACCACGGGTCGATTACAATTTTAAATAAAAGTGTTTACAATAGATGAGTGGAAGCTGTATTAATAGAATAACGGAATTTAAGGGGATTTTCGTCTTTCGAAACGTGATTTTAAGAAAAACGCTTTAAAAGATTTTTTGTTTCTTTTTAAGGTTCTGTCAAAAGGATACTTGTGAACTTACCTCAGTCAGCGATGCTAGAACCATAAAGAAATCTTTCCTCTTCTTCATACGCCCCTGCTGTTTCTTCTTAGTAAATACTGCCAAAAATTGTAAAACATTAAACATAATATCGAATCAGTTCGAAACTTTCGCTTCCTCGCAGCTTTTTGCAGAAGTACTCGTAAACGACATTTCACGTTCCTCCATATATCGATTTCCAGAAAATATCCTTTTGGGTCCCTTGCGTTCTGGTTCCATTTCAGATTAGCTTGAACCTTTCCTCTAAAAAAGGTTATACACTGCTCATGTTTTCTCCCCACCAATTTATTTATGTACAAGTAGACTTAACCTATAACTCCCTTTTCCGGGATCAAACAGAATGTTGTAATACACATTTACAAAATGAATTTGTGTGGGCGAAAATTTTTACTTGGAGTAGTGAAAATTTTTTTAAGGACCCTTGAAGGGTTATCTGTATTTGCGTTATTTCTGGGAATTCCATGAAATCCCTTTGTAGGAGTATTTTGGACCCTCCAAGCTTTAAAAATATTTAAGGGAAATAATTTGATTTTTTTTATCCGCGAAAGGCGAAAACCCCCTTAAAAGAATAAACGGTGGTGTGATTTACCACCTGATTTTTCAGGGCTGTGATTACTTGAAACTTGAGCAGTTACAAAATATAAACTTCCTTTAATAAAAATAGTTGTTCTCAGAACAGCGGAAATTATACCTTAAAAATGTTATAGCAATTGCTTATAGAGGCAGCCGTGGATGAAGATTGATAGCTATAATCATATTCCCATCACTTTCATCAATTACTTTTTTATTATTGAACTGCAGAAACAGTTTTAATTTTGAAACTTTTACAGGATAAAATGATGACAGTGACATGAACGGGATGCAGAATAGCGTCGGCTTCTGGACGCGTAATCGCAAAAATGTGGATACATGTCTCATTTTGAATTAGAGGGAAACATGTGACGAGTTGAACTTATTTAAGAAGAGTATGCATATTAATTATGGGAGAAATTTGTGTATTTAAAAATTCGGAGCTGAAAGTTTTGATTTGTTTCATGAAGGCCTTTCATCGGGCGCCAACTTGTTTACTTATGCTTTTTGACTATTCAAGATGCAAATATTTCACAGGATAATAGATCTTCTCAAAACAGGTCCTAATGGATATGTAATATGGTGATCAAAATTCCTCATTTCCGAGTGGGAAGTGGCTTTGTATTTTTTGGGTACTTTTTCACTTAACATCCTGTAGTGGTTTTCTTATATACTCTATGAATCCTGTTATAGTGGCATTCGTTTAGCCGTTTTCGATGGTCCTCAACTACCCCTTCCTTACTTTACTATCGTACGTTATAAAATTTCAAAAAGCAGTCAAATTTTAAATTTATTTTTTTTCCAAATTTTACTAAATTTCCCGAAAAAATTACCTATCAACATCATCGTATGCTTTTTAAAAAAATATTGGATTCCTTGAAACTTCACCTTTAGTTCAATTATTGTGAAGTTGTGCAACATTTTTTATCCGCACTTAATCCCCTCGTATCTCAATTTTCCAATAATATGGAAGAATTTCTAAGATCTGCTGGTACTGCTCCGCAGAGAAGTTACATTTTTCCTAATTGTAAGCAAATGAGTAGAAAAGGTAGTGGAATATCATATTTAAACAACAGCAAATCATCTCTACTCCTTTATATCCACTCCCCCCTCCCTAATCTATTATTAATTGCTTTCAGGTGATATATCACTATGCGAGGGATTTACTTCTTAAACTGCGATAAAGGGGTTCCTAATGAAAATCATCCACCTTATGACTGGGAAAAATAAAGTATTTTTTTATTGAATGTTCAACAAGTATAAATTTTTGTAAGCCTTTATTTTATTTCTGCAGTATAAAATAATTGCAGAAAACTTGCAAACTTAATAACAAGTAAAATATATAAAAATTCAAGAGCTGAGAAGGGTTGTATTAATATCTCATAATAAAAATCTTCCATGACAATTTATGCCACAAAATTGTCATGGAATTAATTAAGTTCAATATTTTGTAGGTCCTCCGTTTGCACTAATTGTTCCCGAAAGTCTATCCAGCATCGATTCTATTAACTTTTTAGTGTAATCAAGTCTAGTTTTATTGTGTTATTCTTTGAGTGTCTTTCTGAGAAGAAAAGTTTAATTTTGAACATTTCAAATTTTCTAATATATTCAGATCAGGAGATTGGAGAGCGACATATCCATAACTGCCTTGCAATTGTATATCAGCTAAACCCATGCAACTTTAAAGCATCTTAGGCTCGCCAAACCATATGCCTGCCATCGGGCCCAACAATATTAAATTTACAATCGGTTTTAAAAAAATTACAGGATATTATCTCAGTCCAGAATTGATCTTTTTGGTAACGTACCTACTTTAAAGTGAAGTTGAGACTCTTTTTATGTTTTTGTCTAAAATGCTTGGGTTTCTTTTGGTTAATATATAAAAACACAAAAGTAAATAAATGAATGTATGTCAATAGAGAAATTCAGCGCTACCTTATAAAATCAATAATAGATTCAATCTCCAAATCATGACCATGAAAATTACATTATAATATTATTTTACTATAAGTGAAAATTGAAAGTCTCCTCACGTCTATAGGAGCGCAATTTTTTTAACCTCGCCGGGAAAATCATTTCAAATCCGCCAAATCTGGATCACCTAAACGAACGACAATTAAAACGCGTCATCAGTACTCTTATATATCTAGGAGAAGGGAGAAATCGTAACTTACTCTAAGGATAAGAGGGTTTTTTTTTAATTTATTATTATTTTATGTACAAACTGCACTGCCCAATTCAATAGACAATATATCCGTCAATAAACGCAATTACCTGAGATCCCCATAGACCTTACAAACAACATTGTCCACGTAATTACGATAACTAACCCTAGAGTTGAAGTAGCCACCCAAGTTTTTCATTTTCTCCTGGTAGGACAATACACACCCATTAAATAATACGCCGGCAGAAAAGCAGTGTTTAATTCAAACCTCGATATCACTAAACAAGTGGATTTGTCAGGATTCAACTTAAGGTCATATAACAAGGACTACTTATAAAGGTGGTCTAAATCACAATTAAGGTTGCATATCCCAGTGGACCACCTCCACACAGGTTAACATCATCAGCATACATATGGATTTTTCACTTTCTCACATAATGCGGTAAGTCATTTATGTATTCATACTAACTAAAATAGGATCCAGAATCGACCCTTGCGGAACTTCAAATATGACAGGAACTACCACAATTTTTATCATCTAAAGATTCTCTTATATTCGATTACACTTTGCGTATGGCTGCTTTGATGCGCACGATACCCTCACTATGTGTCAGCTGTGAAATCGCGACTTTCAACATACTCTTTAATTTGTAAGAACATAATTTTTCTTAGAGCTTTGGAGAGATAACACCACGGAGATATGAGTTGAAAATCGGTCGTAATATCCGGAGATGCCTTTTTAGGCAAAGCAATTTTAACCACATCTTCTCAACCCGTCGGAAAAGTTGCTGTCATTAAACAAGAATTAAAAATAAGCGTTATGAAAGGGCTAATATACTACCAGATAATCTTCAAAAAACGATGGGAAACATTACCCGACCCTGTGGCATTGGATTTGATGGGTTTAAACCTTAAAATCACCTCCCCTCATCAACACACCGAAAAGAAAAACGGTCATGAGCAGCTACCAAAATACAAAAATGATTTTCTGGTTGAAAATGGGTATGCTGTATGGGGCTAACAATGAAGGATTGATTCAGTTCAGCAGGATTAAAGTCAACCTTTCGGTCATCTTTTCTAAAGACTCCCGCTGCACGTCGATTTCGTTAGTAGTGGTATTCAAAAGGTCTTTAAAATACTGGCGTTCTAATGAGCGAAGCAGAGCTTATAACCGATTTATAGATATTATGACTCTCCACAGTGCTGAAGCGTCTATATCTCTGATAAAGATACTCACGTTCAGCGCTACGAGTCAAAACTCCAGATAAAAACCAAGGGCAACCGCAGTAGGTTTTAAACGCCTACGAATAAGAGGGTATTTATTTTATGATATAAAGCAGAAACAGAGGGATTTAAAATACTAACCTGGTCATTAACTGATGGTTCTACCGGTCACAGAAGGGTTCATAGATAAATAGACACTGGGAAACAAAAGATCATGATCCAGAAAACTAGGTGGACTTGACTGATATTAAAATACTAAATTGATTTTTGCTTGCGATTTTCAGAGAATATCTCCTATTAAAAATCTCATATGTCGCCCTTTTATTGCCATTTAAAATAAATATCTCAGAATAGGGTTCCTTTTTCCTAATGCCAAGTAACTTCTCTGATGTAATACGCGTTAGTAAACATTTCATGCTCTTTATTTTGAGTAAATACTTACAGAAATTCATTTTGAAGTAATGCGTTTATAATTTATTTTTTCCTTGAATTTTCGGGACTTATGACTTTGAAAAAAGTCGCGGAAAATTAATAATCCTATGAAATTTCCAGTCAACAGAAAGAATAAATACAAAACATGCAATTTGTATAGAATATATCACTTGGATTTTGTGCGGAAACAGACATTCAATTCACATAGAATGAAATTATTATGGAATCCACAAGAACCACCAACATCAGAATTTCGGTTAAATTGAATGGAAAGATGTTTTTCAAAAGATTAGGAAATGGGGGGCTTTAATGAAAATAATTTTGAGGTATCGTGAAAGATTTTAAAGGACTTGAGACTGAGAGCTGCAATGTTCCAGTTCGCCTTTCATTTATTCGCCAAGCTTCACAAACAGCAGGGACTCCAGGGCGGAGAATAAATTTGCACTCCAGGCCAGCTTTCGACAAAAGTCAGGAAGCTCCGCAATAAATTCGACTACGAACTGACAAGTCCTGCATAAATCACCAGTCGTGATATTAAACTTACATCGTTTATTATTACCGCAATAAAATCAGATGAAACGGACAATTTGCATTTATTTGTTTCTGGTGTTTTGAAGAGCGTCTGCTAAGTGGACAAATACATACTCGTCTTCGGGTCTCATTCTCACAGAGCACCATTTATGCAGCTTAGTGGAGA
>QYTT01075717.1:24707-38676 GCA_006980735.1 Dasypogon diadema
TTACTTATGCTTTTTGACTATTCAAGATGCAAATATTTCACAGGATAATAGATCTTCTCAAAACAGGTCCTAATGGATATGTAATATGGTGATCAAAATTCCTCATTTCCGAGTGGGAAGTGGCTTTGTATTTTTTGGGTACTTTTTTACTTAACATCCTGTAGTGGTTTTCTCTATACTCTGGGAGTGGTATACTCTATGAAGCCTGTTATAGTGGTATTTGTTTAGCCGTCTTCGATAGTCCTCAACTACACCTTCCCTACTTTCCCATCGCACGTTATAAAATTTCAAAAAGCAGTCAAATTTTAAATTTATTTTTTTCCCAAATTTTACTAAATTTCCCGAAAAAATTACCTATCAACATCGTCGTATGCTTTTTAAAAAAAATGTTGGATTCCTTGAAACTTCACCTTTAGTTCAATTATTGTGAAGTTGTGCAACATTTTTTATCCGCACTTAATCCCCTCGTATCTCAATTTTCCTATAATATGGAAGAATTCCTAAGATCTGCTGGTACTGCTCTGCAGAGAAGTTACATTTTTCATAATTGTAAGCAAATGAGTAGAAAAGGTAGTGGGATATCATATTTAAACAACAGCAAATCATCTCTACTCCTTTATATCCACTCACCCCTCCCTAATCTATTATTAATTGCTTCCAGGTGATATATCACTATGCGAGGGATTTACTTCTTAAACTGCGATAAAGGGGTTCCTAATGAAAATCATCCACCTTATGACTGGGGAAAATAAAGTATTTTTTTAGTGAATGTTCAACAAGTATAAATTTTTGTAAGCCTTTATTTTATTTCTGCAGTATAAAATAATTGACGAAAATTTTGCAAAATTAATAACAAGTAGAATGCAAAAAATTCAAAAGCTTGGAAGGGTTGTATTAATATCTCATAATGCAAATCTTCCATTACAATTTATGTCGCAAAATTGTCATGGAATTAATTAAGTTCAATATTTTGTAGGTCCTTCGTTTGCACTAATTGCTCCTGAAAGTCTATCATGCATCGATTCTATTAACTTTTTAGTGTAATCAAGTCTAGTTTTTTTGTGTTATTCTTTGAGTGTCTTTCTGAGAAGAAAAGTTATAATTTTGAACATTTCAAATTTTTTAATATATTCACATCAGGAATCCATAACTCCAGAAGCGAGAAATCGTAACTTAATATAAAGATGAGAAGGTTTTTTTAATGTGCATTATTTTGTGTAGTAACTGCACTGCCTTATAAATTTAAAATGTTCCAATAGAGCAATCGCCTTAGGGCAACACGGCATCGTATCTTCTCAGGTCATATACTTCACGCAATCGTTAAACATAACTCTCGGTCTGGATGAACACGTAGAAGCCAACGCAGAGTAGACTAACAAAAAAATCAAATCAAATAAAAAAAATGCGGTCGAATCAATGCTCTGACAAGTTTTTTTCGCAATTCAATTGACAATATATCCGTCGATAAACGCAATTACCTGAGACCCCCATAGACCTTAGAAGCAACATTGGTCACGTAATTACGATAACTAACCCTAGAGTTGAAGTAGCCACCCAAGCTTTTCACTTTCTCCTGGTAGGGCAATACACACCCACTAAATAACACGGCGATAGAAAAGCAGTGTTTAATTTAGATCTCGACATCACTAAACAAGTGGATTTGTCAGGATTTAACTTAAGGCCATATGACAAGGACGACTTATAAAGGCTGTCTAAATCACAATTAAGGTTGCATATCCCAGTGGATCACCCCCTCACAGGTTAACATCATCAGCATACATATGGATTTTTGACTTTCTCACATAATGCGGTGTCATTTTATGTGTTCGTACTGAATAAAATAGGATCCAGAATCGACCCTTGCGGAACAGGAAACTTGGAGGAAAATATGTCATTATGTTGTACTTCTTGTATTATCATCTAAAGATTATCCTATATTCGATCAGTTATTATCATCTAAAGATTATCTTATATTCGATCACACTTTGCGTAGGGCTGTTTCACAACTTTAATGCGCACGATACAAGTCGAGAATCGGTCGTAATATCCGGACCCTCCTCTTTAGGCAAAGCAATTTCAACCACATCTTCTCAACCCGTCGGGAAAGTTGCTGTCATTAAACAAGAATTAAAAATAAGCGTTATGAAAGGGCTAATATACTGCCAGAGAATCTTCAAAAAACGATGGGAAACATTACCTGACCCTGTGGCATTGGATTTAATGGGTTTAAACGTTAAAAGCACCTCCCCTCATCAACACACCGAAAAGAAAAACGGTCATGAGGTAGCTGCAAAAATGATTTTTTGGTTGAAAATGGGTATGCTGTATGGGGCTAACAATGAAGGATTGATTCAGTTCATCAGAATTAAAGTCAACCTTCCGGTCATCTTTTCTAAAGACTCCCGCTGCACGTCGATTTCGTTAGTAGGAAGTCTGGTATCCGGACGGGCTTTAAAATACTAGCGTTCTAATGAGCGAAGCAAAGCTTATAACCGATTTATAGATATTATGACTCTCCACAGTGCTGAAGCGTCTATATCTCTGATAAAGATACTCACGTTCAGCGCTACGAGTCAAAACTCGAGATAAAAACCAAGGGCAATCGCAGTAGGTTTTAAATGCCTACGAATAAAAGGGTATTTATTTTAAAATATAAAGCAGAAACAGAGCAATTTAAAATACTGACCTGGTCATTAACTGATGGTTCTACCGGTCACAGAAGGGTTCATAGATAAATAGACACTGGGAAACAAAAGATCATGATCCAGAAAACTAGGTGGACTTGACTGATATTAAAATACTAAATTGATTTTTGCTTGCGATTTTCAGAGGGTATCTCCCATTAAAAATCTCATATGTCGCCTCTTTATTGCCATTTAAAATAAATATCTCAGAATAGGGTTCCCTTTTTCCTAAAGCCAAGTAACTTCTCTGATGTAATACGCGTTAGTAAACATTTCATGCTCTTTATTTTGAGTAAATACTTACAGAAATTCATTTTGAAGTAATGCGTTTATAATTTATTTTTTTCTTGAATATTCGGGACTTATGACTTTGAAAAAAGTCGCGGAAAATTAATAATCCTATGAAATTTCCAGTCAACAGAAAAAATAAATACGAAACATGCAATTTGTATAGAATATATCACTTGGATTTTATGCGGAAACAGACATTCAATTCACGTAGAATGATAGAATGAAATTATTATGGAATCCACAAGTACCACCAACATCAGAATTTCGGTTAAATTGAATGGAAAGATGTTTTTCAAAAGATTAGGAAATGGGGGGCTTTAATGAAAATAATTTTGA
This sequence comes from Dasypogon diadema, assembly GCA_006980735.1. NCBI lineage: Eukaryota > Metazoa > Arthropoda > Insecta > Diptera > Asilidae > Dasypogon > Dasypogon diadema. The sequence continues at coordinate 28,019 of QYTT01075717.1, forward strand.
GGTATCGTGAAAGATTTTAAAGGACTTGAGACTGAGAGCTGCAATGTTCCAGTTCGCCTTTCATTTATTCGCCAAGCTTCACAAACAGCAGGGACTCCAGGGCGGAGAATAAATTTGCACTCCAGGCCAGCTTTCGACAAAAGTCAGGAAGCTCCGCAATAAATTCGACTACGAACTGACAAGTCCTGCATAAATCACCAGTCGTGATATTAAACTTACATCGTTTATTATTACCGCAATAAAATCAGATGAAACGGACAATTTGCATTTATTTGTTTCTGGTGTTTTGAAGAGCGTCTGCTAAGTGGACAAATACATACTCGTCTTCGGGTCTCATTCTCACAGAGCACCATTTATGCAGCTTAGTGGAGAATACTGAAGTGGAGTTAAGATAAGCCCGAAACGATTATGGGCGATGCTTGGTTGGACATACATATATATTAGTAGTACGCAGAGACAATCCAGGGGATTTGGCATGCAGTTAGATTCCCATTCTGGTTTTTATACATTCCTAGTTTCGATTTCGTGGAACTACTGACAATTACTTTCCACAATAAAGTGCATTCTATTGATCCTGAATTTTAATTTGAATTAGCCTGGGCACTTAAAGGGTTTTACAATATTAATCTCCCACAGCATCTAAAAACTACATATACATATCATCGGACTAATCCTAAAACCCATAGTCTTTATTACATTCTATAAAGAATTTACGAGGATTTAAGATCTGGTCGACGATACAATGCTTTGGTCACATTTTTAACCCTTTAGCTGCCACCTCTTGCAAATTAACTTTTATGATAATCCGTTTATGCTTTACTGGTTCGTAATTTAAATTTATTATCATGAGTGGGCTCTTCCTAATTTTAATTTTTTTTGTTTTCAACATTTTAGTAGACGTGACCGGGCCTGGATGGTTGCATTGTCTAATGAATTGAATTGAAATGATTTGAAAGCCAGTGCCAGAGCCATTCTAAAAGCACTAAACTGTATCAAATTAAATTGAAAAAGTGGTAGAAAAATAATTAAATAAAAATATAAAACTGTCACACTCATTTGTGGCTAGAATCCGTTGAATGTTTAATAATTCTGCAAAAGATTATAGTATTGTTACGATTTTCCCGAGGTTTGAGGTGGCAAAAACTTGATTTCGCAATTAAGCCTTCGAGATTTACGAGACAGAATAGAATCTCGCCGCTTTATATTCTCACACAAAATTTATTCTTCCTTTAAAATGTGCTTCTTCCTAAAGCACCTAAGCAAGGCGTAAAAACAAGAAAAGCAACACTTTTCGTCAAGTATTCCAATGCCCTACGCGAGTGTCAAAGTGTTAGTATTCGCTTAGGCCACTTTGGCTATGCATATGTCAGTGCTCGGATTACGATCGCTTCTGAGTCTGAGTAAGTAGTAGTTTAGGGTAGTATTCTAGCACCTTCGTATACACTATTACGATAAATAGTGTCGTAATATCACTTCCAGTAATACAGATGTAGATTTGCATTTTTGACGTTATACATCTTTTTATGACAATTCCATATAATTATCAAAAACGTATACGCCATATTGGATTCGCCATCTTGAATACGTTAAAGTTAATGTTAGATTCGTAAACAGCAACCACAAAAATTTATCAATTCACCATTTTCTAAACATTCCGTTGGCATTTAAAAAATCTTGCCCGCCATATTGGATTCGCCATTTTGAATTTCAAAATTCTGACTCGAGTTCGAAATCAGCAACCTCGAAAACATATATGGGCGTATGTTCATAAGGATTGAAAAACCTTTTGAAAACATTGACATTTCTGACCGTCATATTTGACCTGTTATCTTGAATTCTTAAAGGATAATGTGAAGTTCGCAATCAGTGATCCCAAAGACCTGTAGATTCGCCATTTTGCATACATTCCGTTCACATTGAAAAAATCTTGTCTGCCGTATTCGATATGCAATCCAAAAATTTCAATAAATTTTTATTTTGTTGAAAGTCTAAACTTATTTGCAAAAAGGTTGAACTTATTTGCGAATGGGCTAAGCTTATTTACGAACAGGTTAAATAAATGTGCGAATGCTATATTATATGATATTTGAACAGTTTTTCACCGACGCAATTCGATAGCAATGGGGTAGTTAGCTCATTTCCATTAATGCCAGGGCTTAGATAATTTGAGTTCCCTTGTTTGCTTTTCTGGGACTATATAAAAGTAATACCAACTCTCCAGTAGGACCTTCTAAGGCCGAAGATGAAGCAATTATCTTGGTTTTTCAGGAATGTAACCAAAGGACCAGTTGACAAGAGCTAACAGAATAACTAATGGGTGCCATATAACAATGATTTTAATCCTTTAATTAACAGAAAAGCTTGAAACCAATGGAATTTAAAATCAAGTCCCGTAAAATACCCGACGTTATCAATTGAAGTATCAACGTCGAATTCTTAACACACTTGAAGGAGGGAGTTTCTGGAAGTAGGTTTACATTTCTTCTAAGCTTGTACTCTTTAATTTAATTTCAAAAACTGTATAATAAGCGTATTTATGTCTACTACAAAAGCTATAAACGTAATCTTTTCTGCCGGAATTTTATGCGAATTTAGAATAAGTGTGTCGTAATTGATTCTACGTTTTCAAAGCAAATGTAAATAAGATTCCGGCAGACTTTTTAAACGATGTAAAAGGTAACAAGAATACTTTCATTTATTTCCCAGCCCATTTCCATTTCAAATTGCGTTCTACTGAAACGTTTGCTAAATCAACAAATTTATATCTCCCGCCCGGGATAATAAAATCCTCAGATCATATTGTAATCCCATTAGGGAGCCGCCGTGGTCTAGAAACAATGCCGAAGTGCTCTGTATATGTCTGATGAAGGTTCCCCACCGTTGAAAAGCATACGATCCATGAGGAGTCACATCACATCATACATTCCGTCCTCATATTTGGTCCTCTGCAAAACATATCGAATCAATAAACTGTTCATTCGAGGGGCGGGAGGGGGCGGCTCTTGATTTCATCAACCGAAACGCAAATAGAATTCAAAATTAAATTTTCTCTACTTACTGCTGCTGTTCTCTGCTTTTTGAATGGTTTTATCATTCAATTCGTTCTCGGACCAGAAGCTCCTTGTGATGTTTTCCTTTGAGGTGGATAATTGCCGGCCATTATTACTAGACGACCTTCCACTTTAATTTGAAACATTTTCACCCATGGGAGCGTAATCGAATATCTAAGTGATTGTTTCATCTGTTGCGTTAATTTGACCGGTGGAAAGTGGAGTGAATTTAAATAAAAAGTGATCTCAAAGTAATTGCTAGAAAGAGTGGTTTCGTTGTTTACACACACACCAATTAGAGGAGGATACAACTTACCCTTCTAAAGAAAATTTCAAAGGCCGGGGTAGTAATCGGCTTAGTATTAGAGGTCGTTATAAGTGTATTATGGGACAGCATCTGCTCATCTGTGATTCCCCCGATTCTAACTATATAAAGAAACTTCCCAATTAGTGGAAATCTAGGGTGAGTTGCCATAGTTCTAGGTTTTGAATATAAAAGCTCAAAGGTATTTCTCAGGTTTCTAGCACGAATTTATTGATTATGTTACTAATATGATTTGCTTGGTTAATGTGTGCGTCTGTTCCTCCATTCTTGTGTAAATTATTGATGGAGGCATTGCTCGCAAAGCGTGTGACTAGTTCAGTCGGCAATCATGGGTGACTTCTTTTTTTTCTCCTCCTATTGCAAGTGATTATTATTAATATAATTTTTTTTATTAATGATTCCTTATAAAAATTTAGTTTAGTTAGTTTTTGATCTACCAAGAATCAGACAAGAGATTTCATTGAAACTATGTCCACTAAAGTAGCGATAAAAGAGTGTAAGGCATGCAACACTACCCCAGACAGTCGATTTTGAAGTAATAGTCTCTGCTCTGCTCCTGTCCATAAATATGCGAAATAAGTTCAAGTCTGAGTTTGATATAAGCCTTGTAAATGAGCGCTAAGTTAAATGGGGTGAAATATATCTTACAACGTAGTAGAAAGCCCAGGTAGTTCGTCGCATTCTTCTCAATAGCAAAGTTGTGATCCGTCCAATTTAGATTATTGGATACCTGAAACCCTAAGATTTCCAGGTTAGGAGAGTTTGAAATGCTCACCCTGTTGAGGATTTGGGATTCGTTTGAGAGGGATTACACAGTCTTAGGTTTTGGATGCATTAAACACGACGCGATTCGCCTTCACCCAGGAGAGGATTCCTTCAATATCGTTGTTAAGTGATCCAAGGAAGCGTGCATCAGTGGCATTATCACGAGACGATAGAGGACCATGTGGTCAGCAAAGCTGTGAATTGGTTTTTGGTCCATTGGTCATTAATGAAAAGTAGGAAAATAGTGGGGGAGAATACAGAACCTTGCGGTTCACCGGCCGGTAACATCGTCTAGGGTAACGGAGATGGAAAGGTTAGACAGACAGACAGAAGAGCAGATTGTCAGGCCCTGTAAAATGTCCTTGAGATATCAAGCTCAAATATTAGCTTTGTACAGGATGAGTAGTGCTGTTCGTGTCAGACTGCAAATCTGCTCCTATAATCGGCATTTTAATGTTGGCCATAAAAATGTCCACTTGATTGGGAGTCGCAGTTCTAAATAAAAATTTCCATGCGTTAATATTTTAGAGAAATTAGCAACAAAAAGGATAAACGGTTCCGATGTAATTTTTTTTGATAAATTTAAGAGGCACCACGAAAAGCTTGAACCTGAGTCTACAAAAGAATAAAATTACCTTTGCAATCCCTGTGATGACGGCCATACTCAGTTGTGTTGAGGCTGTGCATAGGATGGTTACTACCCTGCCATGCGTCTCAAAAAGTTTTCTGTTTAGTATTTTCGTAGAAGCTGTGTGCGTTTGAAATACTTATCACATTGGCGAAGAGGGGCAAACAAACAAGAACTTAACAAGCTCAAGCTTTTAACTCTTCCCCAGTCTGATTTTGAAAAACAGTTTTACTATACCAGTTTGGCCATACATTTGGAAACCATGCTAATATCTCGGATGAAATTGGGTTTGGTTCTATGACGATGAAAACTAATCCGGAACTTGAATGCTGTGTGTCACAGCTGGAAATGAATTTAAAAGGTGATACGATGAACTCGTTTTATGTAACAAATTTCCAATCAAGATAAAGGCGTACTATAAAGTAACAATTGTAAATGTCTACCTAAAAAGATTTTAAAAAGATAAGGGATAAGGGATTTTTTCAATGAATTGTAAATTTACATAAAACAGCAGAGAATCATCCAAAAATTGAGATTGTGCTCGCAATTATGTTTCCTTGACGATGAAGGATATTGGATGTAGACATTCGATCCTAGTTGTCATTAACGCACTCTTATCAGGTTCCTTTTCGGGGTGTGTTTTTCGTGGAAATTCTAAAAATCCAGAGTTATCCTGCTGGGACTAATGTTAACGTTTCTGCAGCTACCTCATTAATTAAGCTCTTTTTGAGCATTTCTGGATTTATTTCCGGTTACTATTGGTTTTTGTGTACAGGATTTGTTACACTCCGGTGCCATTTTTAAAATCTAGGCAGAATATTTTCTCAAAAAGAGTAAAAGAAACCTAATTTTAAACTCAGGATAAAAGATTTCTAGATTTTTTCCAGCAATGCCTATAGAAAAACATTGTGCAATTCTTCTCCGGTAATGAAATTTGGGACAAGCTGGGAACGTCCAGATTTGAGCCTGCTGTTTATAAAGCTGCTATGTATTTTGAGGATTCGGTTGCCATAGTCGTCCAGTGCTGAGTTGCAATGTGCCGATATTTTGTTATCCATTCACCCGTGAGTTTGTTTAATTGTTCACGTGCAGTGAGTTTTATGCTCGAAGGAAATCTGTGCTTGCCTGTACACAGAACGAATACAAGTGAGCACTAGCTGCAAAAGGAAGCAGAAAAATAACTTGCTGGCATTCCTGGCAAGTTGATTCGTTTGGGGGAATTCCATATATAAAAGAGAAAATCAGCTATAGTTGTAGGTGATCCTTCAGTGCTAGAAGGAACACCTCCAGCTGACTAGTTCCCTGGTAGTTGCAACACGTCCACAGGAAGTATGAGGAGTAGGAGGTGTCCTCACTGATGTTTTATTCATTCGATTTCTGTTTACTATCGTCGGCACTTTAGTTGCTTAAGTCAACAGGACTAAAGAAGGGAGCCACATCGCAAATGGAAGGCACGATTAGGGCTGCGATAAACCAAACTGTGATAATTAGGAAGTGCTAGGAAGAGTATGTACATTTATGTTGCTACTGTGTACCCTTGTGTTTCAAGTTCTGTTGTGCCAAGAGGTTACATGCGAGCAAGTACTGCACACAAAAAGTTATCTTTAAACAACAGAAACAAGAAGTCTGAACAAATATTCTTATTGTCAATAAAGAAAACGAACTCGCATTAGAAGGGACTGCAAAATTAAACATTTAGCTTGGCATATTTAACTTTTGAATTGAGAGATTTCATGAGCTTAAACAATAGGTCCGTTCGTCTATTGTGTTCGAAAATATCCCTCGAATATCATAATGAATCATCAAAGCTTACTGCAAATTAGAAAAGCATTGTGTAGCGCTAGGTGTGATGATTGCAGACCAGAAGTGCTATTGTCTATGTTGAGTGGGTCATAGGACAATGCTTTGCAACATTCTCTTAATGAACTGCCACCATGTGTTCCTTTCAGATGCTATCACTACAGGGAATTACATGTGGGTACAGTACGCCTAAAAGATAATGTATAAAAGAAATGTATTAACAAAAAAAATTAAATTCAGTGTTATTCATACAGTGGTGTTAAAAATGTAAGTACATGAACCTTTCCGCACGAGCAAAAATGAAATCTCTCCTATCTACCTCAAGTTATGTATGTATCCTTGTCCCAAAAACAATTTATTTTATTTTTTATCACTAATTCGAAGAAATCGAGATTCATTTATTGTTAAAAGTTATTTGTGCATAAAATTTCTTGTTCCGAATTATTCGTGCAGATATATTTCCCATTGGAAATGGCCCATTTAAATAAATTTTGAGATTTGGATTTTCTGACGAGAAATATTTGAACGTTATTTACATTTAGTCTTTCACTCTATAAAAATAGTTTCATTTGAATTAAAATATCTACAAATAAATAATTTTGCAATGAAGCTGTGCAAAGCTGCCGTCGCAGAGTACTGAAGGCCTATTCATACTTTCCATCAAGCTTCCGACAATCAATCGCCCGACCACCGACCATCTATTTTTGTTTGATTCACACATTTTCCGGCAAGATATCCATCAATTCTCGACTGTCGAGGAATAAAGCACGAAGAATTTTCCGCAGTTTGTTAAAATGTTTTCTAATTTCAACAACGGGGATTTAGCTATTATAGCTCTACTATTAGCAGAGAAAGAAGAGCCAAAACGTAAAGAAAAGATGAGGGAGGATGTTTCACATTATATAGAGAATTAATTAATGATAAAACTAAATTTTTTCAATAATTGTAATATTTGTGATAAAATTACAAAAGTAAACACGTTCTTTAGAGAAGCAAATTCACCGATTTTGTTTAAGGTAAGTGTCTTTATTCAATTTTAATTATGCAATACATTAGATTGATTGGAATGTTCTTCATAATGACCACAAATGTACGAAATCCCAGCAGAATTAGAATCATTAATAATTGTAGAAACTATCTACGCAACTGCTGGTAAAAAGTTTATTAATGGTGAATGTGGGGGTAGTAAATAAATTAATGAGCTTGATGAGTTTGCAAGAAATATATTTTTATGATAAGAGAATTTATGTTGAAGCAGAATTAAGTGGACGTTACTGCTATTACTAATATTTCTTATAGCCTCCTTTGACTTAGATTACTTCTAATACTAAGACCACTTTTCGAAGGATACAAATGTTGAATGATTGACATATTCTTTCACAAACGACTTCTTGTCGTTTCTAACTTTTCTTTCTACTTTTTGTTTTATTAAATCCCTTACATTCTTTATGGAGTTAAAGTCTGTGCCTTTCGGAAGCCAACCTAATAGTTTAATTCGGCAATCCTTGAAAAATTTGATGCCTGTGTGCCTTTGGTCGTTATTTTGTTGGAATATAAAATTCATACCCAAGCCCATTCTATAGACAGATTTTTATTAACAATTTGTAAATATGAATCGGTATTCATTCTTTCTTTAACTGGAATCAAATTTTTCATAACCCTATACGAAAAACAATCACAAAGTATCATCTAACAGTCGAGTAAGTAAAATGTTGCTTGAAAATTTTACAAAGATGTCGTCAAAATATTTTTCTTCCTCAGCTCCCAAAGTGCTCAAAACAATTGTTTTTTACTTTTTTTAAACGTTTTGTTTTATTTATGGAAGAGAGTACTGGCTTTCTGGGTAGTGTTCGACCTTTTAAAGTTCTTTGGTTTAATATACGAAATGCTTAATTTTAGTTTTTATTTTTTTATTTTTCCACATTTAATAGTTTGGTTCTATAAAGCCAATTTCTATAGTCTGTAAGTTCTTCTCTTGTGTTTGTGCTTATTTTCCTATCACGACCTTTCAAACTATCCAAATAGCTATAATTTAAAGACTTGTTCTGCGGCACTTTTTGACTTTTTCTACTTTTTCTTTTTTCGTAATCTTTTTGTCAATTTTCGAATTTGTTTATCGATTTTCTTTCCTCCGGAAATTTTCAGAAATGTTTGTTCAAACTCGTCTTTGATTTAATAACAAAGCAACCTATTCTGCAATGAAACATAGTAAACTTTTATTGCAACTGGTGAATATACCATTGCTCACATTCAAAATTAAAAATCGGATAAAACCCGCATTTGTTTTGAAGAAAACATTTCATTGTTTACTATTCATTCAATTTTGCTTCAACGTAAAGTCTTCACGCATATCACAAAAATATTTTTCTTTTCAGGTAATACTACTTTTTGTAATTCCTTATTGAGAAGGAAATTAGTCCTTATTAGTGCTTAGTTTTCATTTTCACAAAGAGAATTAGAATTTGGTGTACGAATTTTCTTTCCACGACTTTTCGGTCCACTCAATTTTGCTCCCGACTGTATTTAAAATAAGAGCATCTTTTGTATTCGTTTATTTTACTAAATCATATTTGTTGTATGAAATAAAGTCCGGAATTTTCAAATTCAAAAGAAACAGATAATAACATTTTTAGATCTTCCCCTCACCTGGATTGTCGAAACTTTTACGTGTACCTTAGATTACGTGGGTAGGCGTAACTCCAGAGAGTTTTTAGAATTGATTAAAAACTTTTCTGCATACAATAAATTAGATAAGTTTAAAAATTTATTAGTATCGAAAGCTGCAGTCAGAAATGTATTGTTTGTATTATAATTAGGACAACTGTCCATCCCAAGCTAACATTTCTCAGCATATCAGTAATAATTTCATATCCTTCAAAAACCGGAATATCTGGTAATTCAAAGACACCTTAAAGGACGTCGCGTGAAATTAGGGGAAACTAAAAGGATCTATTATGCAATTATGAATGTTACTTCCTTTTTCCCTTGTCCCTAAAACCCTAAGATTCCAAGACCCAGATAGTGTGTTCGAAGGCTTGCAAACTAAGTAAAAGTCTTTCTTTTTTTTCTTGTTGCTGCGGAGAAAGAAAGGGTGGATAATTATTGCTGCCTCGACACTCTTTTTCTTTCACCGCAAATCATTGGATCATTTCGTTATTAAGCCTTTTCCCTTGAAGTAATTTTCTTTCCTGTAAAACTTAAGAATAATTGCTAGTTGTTGGAAACATCTGCAAGGCACAAAGTAAGGATAGAACTTGTGGTACACTTGAAGAGACTCAGTTGGTTTACGAGAGCAGTAATTTATTTCGGAATGGTGCTGCTGCAATATTAAAGTATAAGATATCATAATTGCTCAATTAATAACTGACATAGCACTGTAAATGCTTTCAAGAAGTTTGTTCGTTAATTTGCAGCCCACAGGTATTTGTAGCTACCTCGTACCGCATGCAAAGTTTGACTGAATTGAGCGACACCGCAACTGAACTAAGTGTCTACACTTTTAGACAATTACTCTTTTTTAATTACTGTAGCTGTTTTTGTGGGACTGGTGTATCTCAATTCATGTATTTACCCTGACTGGAGTGCAGTAGCATTTTCATTTATGAATTAATAAAGTTATTAGTCACTCTTAATCAAACAAACTTTGAATGCACTGATTAAATTGAGACGTGCTCGTATAGGTAGTTCGGAATGCTTTAGAGAGATTAGTTAACCCAATTAAATCAGAACCCTTTTGGCGAGTAAAATGAATCAATTTGGGCTACATTTTGCTATAATTAAGCAATTGACTCATATTACGTTTTTCTCTTCAGAGCATTACAATAGTTATTTTCACTGCTACGTCACTACTCAGTAGGCGAAACATTTGTGATATGAAAATAGCGAGCGAAGTGCCAGCTGATTTTCTTTTTAAATCTGGCACTTCACATAAAGAAAAATACTTAATTTAAGAGCTACTTTCTTAAGAGGGAAGGACCATAAGATTCTTAGGAGAAGTCTAATATCTTGGCCAGATACGCTAGACAAACAACCCTCTCTTAAAAAGGTATAACTAGTGTTAGAGCGAACCTATGAACTAAAAATGACTTTT
>QYTT01075724.1:820-15767 GCA_006980735.1 Dasypogon diadema
TTGTCGGGGTTATGCTACAGAGTGAGGAGGAGTGGGCGAGGGTTGCCTCCTTTGTGGAGGCAATCCTCAAGCAAAAGGAGAGGGACGCTAATCTTATCCGCCTGGCGGGGCGTGGGATTGGCGCTCCTCTGACTTGTACCGCGCCCCTCTGGAGCCTAGCTTGGGGACCCTAGGGGGGAGGGATGCGAGTCCGATTCCGCGGTGGACTATGGGCCCCTCTCGGGGGGAGGAGGGGAGCTGACCCTATGCTTCCGGGAGGAGCGGGGGGCTGGCGCCCCTCTTAAAGTCTTGCGATGGACTGGGGGGGGGAAATAATTGTAAAAAAATGAAAAATGGCGCCGTGGTACGACGGCAAAGAGAGGCTTGAATGGCGTGCACCTGCATACCTGCAGCAGCATAGCGCATCTCACTTAGAGCATAGAAATGGAAAAATTTAGTAAAACATATTAAATCTAGGAGGCTTTGAACCTATTTTCAATATCATAAATATATTTGAGGGAGGATGGTGTCCATGTAGAAAAACTTGTCAATTGTCAAACAATATTTCTAAATTCTAACAACTCATTGATATGTGCATACACTTGAAATAAATTCAAATGCTATAATATAAAGTAATAAAAAGTCCTAGGCCAAAACCTTCGAAACTACAAGCCATGCACAAGAAGAAGATAAGAACATTGAACTCTTTTTAACGAATGCTTTAAAATAGGCGAATTTGGGCTTATATACTTCGTCAGCCCAAATTTTCCTATCTTAAAGCATTCATAAAAAAGATTTCAATATTCTTGGTCTTCTTCTTGTGCATGGCTTGTAGGTTTTGCCTAAGCACGACCTCAAATGAACATGCATTAATAATTAAAGATATATACTGTAACTGTACAATATTCAATATATAAAAAGACAATAGGGTAAAAAGCATGTGCACGCACAAATATAAGGTTCATAATTCTTGGAAATATGTGAAAACCTCCAATCTGAAACCCGATGACTCTTGATATTCCGAATATGTTGCAGGCAAATAATGGTTGATACTTTGCATTTTCAAATTAAAATAGGCTCAAGGCCACAGAAATTTAATGCTTCGAAAAAAGAATGAAGTGAAGAATCTTATAACATGAATCCTTTATTGACGCCGAGATTTCTCAACCTTTAATAATTATATAATAATAATATTTAATATAATATTTTTATTTAATATTTAATATTATTTAATAATAATCTTATTGCTACAGATACAGAAAAAATGGGGAGAAAACAAAAAAAGAAATGGAATATCCTTTTCGTCCTTTTTGTGGCAATCTTTTTTACTTTTCTAGTAACTATTACAAAGTTTATCTTGAAACCCATCAAGCATTAAATACACATAAAATGTTTTGAAATTCAAAATACTTGAAAAATTCTGGCGTTATATTTGCATGAGGAAGAGCAACCGGTTGGATAGCTCAGCGGTCAAAGCACCGCTGGCCAGAAATCGGGAGGTCGCTGATTCGATCCCAGTTCCACGTACTGACATTTTTCGTGTCAAATCGTAGGACCTTAAAAATAAATGCTATAAAATTTACCATCACTTAAAATTTGCTAGTTAATTTACTTTTTCATTTAATCCATTGTCTCAATTTGTTTTTTAATATTCTATAATTCTATTGCTTTGGTACAAGCACACATTCTATAATTCAGGTGAATAAATGCACCTGCGAGAGCCTCTCTTTTCAGTTACAGGTGAAAAGATACAGAAGCGTCCTTAAGTCTGCAGTAAAGAATATGCTCATAGGCCCTGCAATATTTATACAGAGCATTAATTATATTTTTTGCAACTGAACCTGGGCTTTCTTTTTTTAACTTTTGGCGAAAGTCCTGTATGCGAGCATGATGGATTTAATTACAATACCTGAATTTCGAAACCAGTGGCCTGTGATGCCAATCGTTTCTTTACTTTGCTGTGCTCCTGTGATCCTAATTATCTTCGACTTGAAGAAAATCGTTCGAACTTACTTTGTAAAGTAATTGTTGAATATTCAAATAAACAATCTCTCAAACACCCTATGTCTGCTTTCACAGTCCAGCATCAGGCCCGAGTAAACTACAGCTTGAGTTTTCGACATAATTTAGAGAGATAAGCAGTGTAATCAAGTTTTTTTACTCTTAAAAAATTATTGAACACATTCACGCGATCTCGCAATTTGTGACTACTGGTTATTTTCCAACTTGAAAAAGAAAAGAAGCTATACTTGGCTTAGATCAATTATGTTACACTTTAGGTGTAGGGAAGAAAAGAAAGTAATTATTTTTATTTTATCAGCACCTGACTTTCGAATCTGCAGCACATCCTATTGCCCGCAAAATGTAGACGCACTCTTTAGCACTGCATTAATGGGGAGGAAAGAACTTTAAAAAAATATATAATTATAAATAAATAAATATAAATTGTACGTTTAAATAATATTTAATTTAATAGATATTATTTAATCTATTTTATTATATTAAATAATATTTAGAATACTTTTAGTTATATGGAAATACTGCAAGCTCAATGAGGGATCTCTCTAAATACCCATTTGCAAAGTTGATTTTACGAATTTAATTAATGAAATTTCAAAAGCTTCCAGAATTATCATGTGGCAAAATTAACGCGCAGGTATTAAATGATTTTTTATTCTCCATTAACGGATATCTAGTTTATATGTTTGTATGATCGATATTTTTGGGCATTGCAATAGATTACTTAGATATCATATGCTGAGCATTCAAATAAATAGGACGGTGGGATGTTTAGAGTAATTAAGACCAAAATAATGGTTAACTGCCCTCTTTGTGTCGTACAACTTTTATCTCAAACATTCTGTTCGAAAATGCTCTCTCCATTTCCAGTGTCAAAAATGGGATGTGACATTTGAAAAACGCAGTTAATTTCTTAGTGATCTTTAGAATTGACCCTGGGTGAAGCTCGAGAATACCGCCAAGTACCGCCTGTCAACTTTTATCCAATAAATTTTCTCCAAAAACCTCAATCTTTCGAGATATTTTACCGCTCCTTTATCTTTTGTGCACTTTGTATATTATGTAGGGATTTATGAAGAAACATATACATTGCAAACATTTTTATGCAAAACAATCTCCTAGAAGACAGAGATTGTGAACGACAAATCATTTCGCGTTAGGACTAGAAAGGGGATTTTTTTAAATAAATAAGAAATTAAGAGTTTCATATGGCAGCCCTCTGAAGGAGTTATTCGATTTGGTTCAGTTTTCGCCAGGATATTTTAGTTTTATTTAAGTATCTGTGTATGTGTCGAATTTTATTGATCTACTACGAAGCGTTTTCGTTTTAGAAAGAAAAGAGTGGTTTTTTACTTAATCTAGCTGGAGGTTTCATATGGCAACCCTATGAGGAAGTCGCCCAAGTAGACCCATTTCCGAACTTGATCTTTCAATTTTAATAACTCATTTGTGTATCAAATCTCAAATCTCTTGTTCAAAGCGTTCTCGTGACAACGCGTGGATAGGTAGACAGAATTACACATCTATTAGACGATTTCTTTCCTTCTCGCATTATTGACAATATTTTTATGTTCTTTACTTAAAGCTATTATATAATACCCAGGGTCTAGAGTAGGAGTTATCAAATAATTAACCTAGTTGTCTATTTTATAACAGTTATATCAGAATCAAATCATTCATAGGAGTTTGTACACACATTTTATTCACGATCTGCCTGCAGAGGAATTTCTGTGCATTTCCTGATGTATTTATAAATTGCACTTTAATTAGATATTTCCACATTTCAACAGTTATATACATCTCCATAACTCAGGAGTGTCCTGGCATTGTACCTTAACAACTATGAATCCTTACAAATTATTCCCCCAATCGATTGTCGTCATGACTACATGGTGATGCTGTACCATTGCACCTGTTTCCATCTTTAAAATTTGCTGCGCATGAACATTGAATTAATAATTCCAATTTCTATTTATCTTTGCAGATTCACTAGAAAATCAAAAAGGCGGAGCGATGTATATATCCTGTGAAGCACCGAACAGCGGCACCATTGAACCAGAGACGGGATACGTTCCTAACAATCCGTTGTTTGGTGTGCCACTCGATAGTCCACAGGTAAATTTCAAAAAGCTTGTCTAGTGCAACATCATCTGTAATTTAAGTGTGTGGAGACGAGTATGACATATTGCAATATTTTATCATTTTATAGGCCTGTTCCGCGTCTTGTGTTGGCTGTGCCTCTTGCCAGGGTACGTCGTCTCTATCAATTTCAACAGTCAACGGATCGGATTTCGACTGCGGAAACTGTCTTGACCACAACGGGGTTCTCAGGTAACGATTTTAGTCTCTCCTTCCGTTTTAAATACGTGGGATTTTATGCGTCAGTTATACTTCGACTAATGAACTCGAAATTTCAGAAGGGAAGTGATATTTTTTGCGGTGTCAATAGCTTTGTGAAGTCAGTTTCTGTGTAAGAAGAGGGTTTTCAGAATTTGTCCTCAAATGACTTGTAACAGTGACATATGTGCGCATACCTTTAGTGTCGATCTACAAAAGTGACATAAACCCTAACTTCCGGACGGTAGAAATTACCATAGGATACAATTGTTAAAATATCGATTATTAGACTCTAGTTCACTTAATGAAATGAGAATCCAGCGAAACGGTATGAAAAAAATAAACTAAAATTGAATTACATTATGATGCACACCATCTGTGCGTTGTTTTTTTTTGCATTTTGATGAGAAAAGTTATAAAAGTAATAAAATGGTGAATGAAAACAAAATTACGACTACTGAGAATTTTTAACATTTTAAATCCAAATTGCGCAAATATAAAAGAAAAAAAGGGTACTCGTTTTTAGGCGGAATTTTCCAAATCTTTTTTTTTATATTTTTCGATATTCAGAAGAAAAGCGTATGTCTGTGCCCTTGTGAGATTATAGAGAAATACAAGACTGTATTTTATATCTGCTTATAAAAAATTTACTAAAGGTCGGCTTTAATCCTAAATTAGGGAGAAAATCCCGGAACTCTATTTTGAAAAAAAATCACCTCTTCGAATTTTTCTATCACACACTTCATATTTTTCAAAAAAGATATCGAGATTAATTCAGATGAAGGTTCCTCCTCGATTAGTGCAATTACTGGTATTTAGATGCGATTACAGTGATTTTAATCAATTTTATTTTGTTTTCATTGAACCAGTGGCATATGTTTCTTAGTATGTCACCTTCATAAACCCATAAAGAGTAAAAACAAATTTTACGCACAAAAGGGTCACAAAGAGCAAGTTTGCGATGACTTCATAACATACGTCATCGCTTCCTTAGTGCCCAGGATCGACACTTATATCGTCATGGAAAAAGTGGTCATCAAGATTAAAAGTAAAAACTAGGTGAAACTAAAATAAATTAAATTCAAAGCATTTTATTTAGCATATCAATAGCTTGATTTGAATATCTATCTGTTCATAGATATATAGATATTGATATAGATATATATAGATATTGATATTAATAATTTTTAAGCTTTATTTTCACTGCTTGTTAGGAATTCGCCATAATTTTTCAATATATTATAAATTGAAGTGGCGACGGTGTGACTGCCTATTGCATAAGTATCTTAAGGCTCTCTATTGAGATCAAATTTAATTTTGCAAATGTTTTGTTTGAATCAATCTTGGCTTGCCACAGGAATGTATCGATTTGTGGAGTCATTAATATTAATGTCCTTAAATTCAAATTCAGAATTACATTACTTTTTCCAAAAGCTTAATTTAAATATTGTTAATAGTCAACCAACTTATTTTAGCACTTTCTCTCTCTCCCAACTTGACTATGTTCTGTGTCCAGATCTCGATTTTATCCTATAGACAAAGGGAATTTATTTTAGGAGTGCAACCAAATGTCATGGGATTATTTACATATATTTAAGCGATAAAAGGTTGATCTTTCCACAAATTACTTAATCTATTTCTTTGAGAAGTATGTGCTACTAAAAACGTGTGTGATTCGTAACAATCTGGATTACTATCAAAATTCACCATGCTATGGCTAAATGTGATTATTTGTGGAGACAATGCGAACTAGGATCTAACACAGTAACACCCACTAGGTATAATATTTCACATAACAGGGTACCACGTTAATGCGCTCCCCCAAGCAAAGATATAACAGCGCGAAATTAGTTGTTAATCTTCCACCCAAAACACTTTGGTCAAACATTAAAGCTTTACAAAAATATATACGTATATGCAAAAATCGCCGGAGGTCCATCTTTGCCCAGATTCGCTCAACAAATTCTTCACTGCCCGTATTCAATTCTTCAATCGCTACTGATGGCTTTGCTTTTAAGTGCGCTAATAAATATGAAGTTATGGAAACTGTTTGCTCCATTAAATCAAATGCCTCAGGATTAGATGGCCTTCCTTATCAATTTTTAAAGCTAATAGCTCCACATGTCTGTATTCCTTTACTTCATATTTAGAACACCTGTTTAACTAAATAATTATCTTCAAAACTCTGAAGCTAATTTTTCTTCATCTACGACCGCTCTGTTATCTGATCGGAATCAGGCTGTAAAGTTGAATAACTATATTAGCCTTAGTGCTGATGTTCCACAAGGTTCTATACTTAGACCACTACTGTTTGCCATGTACATATACATAAATGACTTAGCTGATCATTTCAGTAAACCAATTGGCTTAATTGAAGACTGTGTAGGCGAAGTTAATGATGATTTGCAACGCATCGTTAAAAGAAAATGCTTCAAAATTTACCATCATTTGAAATTCAATTAAAAGAAAGATGATAGGGGAGCTGACAACAATTATCCCGGTGGTGATAAATTTCGTCAGTAAGAATGATCTTTTTTCGATAAAAACTAATTCGGCGTTGCGTTACGACTGGAAGAGGAAATACTTATAGCAATGCTTTTCTCAAGCAATATGTCTGCATATTTTTTAAGGTATTGCCTAAGCTCAAGGGACAACCCTGTAATGCACACATAGAGATGTAAATTTCCCGAGTTTTCTCCTCAGTCGGAAAAAAGCCCAGGAAAATTCCAGGCAAAAGCCTGGGAAATTGGGTAAAACCTAAGGTAGAATCTAGAAAGCAATTCTAATTAATGAAAATCAATCAGTCACGTAGTAAGCAACAAAACATATAATATTTCTAAATTCTTATGAATATAGGAAATTGTATCCTGTTTTTCAAGTTATACAGAGTACGGGAAGAGTTGTTAGAGTTAACTAGTAATTAATAACTAAAAGGGCTGATATCTCGGGAACTAGACAAGGTATCTATATGTGCGGTAGAACAATAAAATATAGTAGTTCAAAAACTCAATTTAAAGGTAAGAAGTCTCATACCTCACAAACCTGATATGGTAGCTGATTTGCATTGCCTCATAGAACCTAGTCCCCTTTTATTTCAAAACGCATAATTATGACTTTCTCCTCAGATTTCCGAGATATTTTCTTTCTTAGCTTTCCGTCACGTTTTCGAGCACCCCCTAACCATGTAACTACTACCGACAAGTGGGGTGAAGTGGATCAAAATTTCTTTTCGTTTCAAATATTTTCAGATGAAAAGATTACTAAAAACTAGGAAAAAAATAATATACACTGTACATCAACCTATTTAGTTTTCCGCCTTGTCAATAAAAAAAAAAATCTTATGATATAGCATTGAAAAGCTACAAGTTGGAATTTTTCTTAATATGGATATTGGGGTGAAGCGGATCATTTTACAAATTAAAAGTAAATAACCCTTTTTTGTAGTTGGTTTTATTAAAAAGGGGTTTTAATCAAATTAAATATATAATTCAGTAACAACTTCATGAAATAACAAAATTAACTCAATTCACTGATATAAAATAACTAGCTTGGCGAAACATTCGCGAACATAGCTTAAATTTCTAGTTTACGTGAGAGCTTGTGATTCCTCCTGTGAGTTTTTTCTGCACCGATTTTAATGATTCCAACACTAATCGAAAACCTATCAACTGAATATGGAACATCAGTAATAAAACTTTTAAAAAAGTCCAAACGAATAAAGTAGGCGAGAAAAAGCATTGTGGCGTTTCGGCTTCCTCCACACGTCACAATTCTGTTTCTCACCTACTTTAGTTTTATTAAAGTTTATTTTTTAATTTTTTTAAATTATTTTTCTAAGTTTTTAAGTTGCACGGGTATTTTATGGTAAAAACCGATGATAAACAACTTTGTTGACATCTTGCTCTCTATAGGACAGCGAACGAGACTCCGAGAAAAACGCGCGAAGTCAGCGATGCCCACTGCAACATTTGCTATCCCATCGGAAACATCAATATTTCTAGTTATGATATAACATTTGTCAATTACAAAATGACTTCATATGGTAGTCCGCCTGTGTCTCACGTACTTTTTTATGACATATTTGTTGAAGTGAGGCTAATTGTTCTCCATTATTATGTCCTGTATAGTCATAATTTGCAGTCGGAATAGTTTTTTGTTCCGCTTCACCCAGTACTTTGTTGTTAGAAGTATTTACAGAATGATTTGAATAAAACAATGTAATACCATGAGGACACAAATCTTTTACTTCTCCAACAGAAAGGAATCGTGATTGAATCAGAGACAATTCATCCCCAGTGAGTACATTACCATTTCCTATTTTTGTTAATATATTAGCAAACTGTCGCATTACTTTGTCCAATTCATAGAATTTTAAACTTCGCCATAAAATGGGTCCACACATTCTTTGTTTTGGTTGTTTGTATATTTGGTGTTGCTCTAACTGGAGGTAATTGATCCAAATCACCAATTAAAATTATGTCGTATCCCCCGAAGGTACTATCAAAATTACCACTGATTTGTTGGAGTCATTGATCAATTTGTAGCAATAATTCTGCTCCTATCATGCTGATTTCATCAATAATTAAATAACGTACGATATTGTAGAACAACTTCTGTACATAATGGAAGTAATTTAGAAAGTGTTATTTTTAATGCTGTACTACCGTCGACATCGACGGCGGCTTTTTCAGTCGAGGCGCAACTGATGTAAGCGTTACAGAATCCATCTATGTCAGTAAATCGATTATATATTTCCATTAGTAGTTTAATAAAAAAGGTTTTGCCGCATCCAGCGGGGTCGGTAAACAAAATTTGAAGAACCTCGATTAATAAGATGTGATATTATGTCAAGTAGAAGACTTTTCTGTTTATCATTTGAACTTCCCATAAGATCCAAAAATTGTGAGTTATCTATTAATTTTTCTTTTTCTTTTTTTGCAATCGGGGCTAATTTATTTAGTAACGCTAGACGAAGATCATTATCCTGTACTGAATTTGGGTCGTGGTAAAGATGTTGAAATGGATTCGGTTCTGGAACAATACCAGCATTTACATGATTATCATCATCATGTTTATTATCGTCTATCGTCATCAATTCGACACATTCGCCTGCAAATTTAAATCGTTTTTTCAATATCCAAATCTGATTCGAGTTCTATCTTTTCTTCCTTCAACAATGAACTGTTCATGTTCAGCATAAATTTCAAAAATTTCATATTTGCAAATATATCAGTTTCTTCGTTTTTTGATATGTAAAGTTACCATTTCTCGTTTATAATTATTTATAAATTTGTTTGACATGTCATAATTTCTGTATCGAATTGTACCAGGTTCTTTTCGTTTTTTGAACGTTCCATCCTCATTGATAATGTAATGAGCTACAAATTGTGCTCAAGAAATATTTTCTAGTTCGTGTGGTCTTTTTTCATACTTATCAAACCAATTATATTTCCAAATATTGGTACAATCTTCACCAACTTGTAGTTTATCCAATTCAACTTGAGTTTTTTTTATCCATTGACGCTCAATAGGCAACACTGTAGGAATATATTCAACTTTATGGGACGATTTACTCATAGGTTCATACGAAGAAGCTATCAAGCTGTTTCTTGACTAGTCATCTTAATAGTATTAAGCATATGAACACTCATTTTTCTAGTGACATCGACAATATAAATTCAATTCATCAAAACTCTAGATGAACGTTTGTATAGTCTGACGCTGTAAGTTACTAATACCTCTGTTAATTTTATTAACGTAGGTACTCCACGACGCATAAGACGAATCAATATTGGCATAATTATTAGACTCTAAATGAAATCTTATGTTGTTGTAACGTTTTCTGAATTGATGAAAACCAGAATCATCATCGGACATTGGTATTAAAATCAAATCTACTATGAACGGTACTTCGAAGCGACATGACATCGTTAGGGTTTTTTTCTCTCAGTTATAAAATGTGATACTATAAATGATTGTAATTACCCTAAAATATTGTTAAAACATTGACTAACAGTACAATGAGATATAAACTACCCTCATAAAAAGTCAATATTGTGTTTAATAGTTTTACTACTGTTTCTATTAAACTGAAATTCTTATATTTTTAGCTTGACTCAAAACAATATACAGACAAGTTTGGGTAGCAGTTACTGGAACTCTGAGGACATGACATCGACATTTCCTGGATTACCTCCACTGGATATAGATCCATTGCCCAGTTTATTCCCCTTTTCATCATGTGGTGCTTCCTACAAGTAAGTTGAACTGAAATTACTACAAAAATGGATGACATAGGTGAATTTCGAAGGTCTGAAAGGCCAACGCACGATATGGCTGATGTACTACTCTCTTTGAAAAATGCTGTATTAAAAGCAAGCCCAGAACCACAACATATTCAAGGACAAAATTCTAGTTTTTCAGCCCCGCAAGCATCTCTATCGTATACAGTGCATCCACAAATGTTAGTTTCACCAAATCACCATCAATCGCAGTCTCAAAGCGCCTACAGTTCACAGCCCTATTACGACTCCAACTGTAGTCAACATCCAGGAACACCTATTTACCCTAGTATGAGTGTGAATGTAAGTATGAATATGACAATGCACAGCTACGGATCAGACGGATCAGTACCTGTACAATGCTCGCAGGTATTTCTTGCAGTCATCAGCTTTATTTTAATTTTTAATTATGTAAATTTCAGATGCAGTGGTCTCCTCAAAATTCATCATCATCTGTAAACGTGCTATACCCACCTCTCCTCAGCCCATCTCATTATCCCACCGGTGCTACATATTCTTTTACTGCAGACTTTCGTTCCTCAAACAACCAAAGTGGGAATTCAATATCGGACACTACAAAAGTTACACCAATGTCACCTCATCGCAATTGTTATTCTTCAACAGGATCTTGTTCGCCTCCGAAAACAAACTCTTCCTTTTCTCAGGTACATGATGCCTCCTATTTTTTTTTTTCAATATCTAATTACGCATGATCTTTTCCACTCCAACAGATGAAAGATGCGAAATCTTTTGGAATTGGATTCGAAGAAGAGGACAGTAGTGATGGTCTTAGTATGGAGTCAAAACCAAATCTTTGTAGATTATGTGGTAAAACTTATGCCAGGCCAAGTACGCTAAAAACACATTTAAGAACACATTCAGGAGAAAGACCTTATAGGCAAGTATGAACTTTAGTTAGAAACGCAAAAATCGTACTTTTTATCATATGAAATCCCCATTAAAATTAAGTAAATTCATCATTACTGAGGATTCAAAGTTGAGTTCGCAGAATGCAAAAATATTTGCATAATATGAAGTCATGCCAATTGGGCAGCACGACTCTATACCTCCACTATCTGACTGCAATTTGCACTAAATTGGCGATAACTAGTCAAAAATTTAGAACCGTATTACCTGCAGAGCATGAATATTTCAATATTTCATCTATTGTCAAAAAACTTCTAGATTACAATACTCCAAATCATATTTTAAACTATTTTGTCCACACTCTGGATAACGGGCAGATTTGCCTACTTGGTGACTTCAATGCTGGAAACATAAGATAGACTTGGAGTGATGAAGATAAGGTCCTCGTTGCTCTTGGCGTAAAAAAGGATTTCGAATATTCAGGTTTATTATTGAATCCGTTCGGAGCGGAGACGGAAAAGCTTCTAAAAGCCTTTTTTTCTCAGAAAATCTTAGAGAATATATTTGCTATTTTCAAAATCTTATCATAGTTGCGCAAAGAACTGTTTGCGTGATTATTTTGACACTTTATTCAGAAAAATACCTTTTCGTCTCCGCTCCGAACAGATTCAATAATAGACCTGAATGCCCGCTGGATGGTTTTCTTTCATTCAATCTTAATCAAATTAATTCCATAACTAATTCCATTTAGTTTTTTTAAATTATATTAATCATGTTGTACATCTTAACATTAGTTTTATAGATTTTCCTCATACTGCAATTAAATTACATTTTGATGCCTTATCATAAACATACTTATAATTTTAATAAAGACAATTATGCAGCGGTTAATGAGCCTTAGATATTTACAGTTGGGATTACTCACTGATTTTAAAAGATTTAAATCCATCTTATTCTTATTTCATTGATATTCTTATTAATTGTATGTTCTCCGTTCTAAAAGAAGAAATAATTCTCGTCTCTAATACCTGCTATCCAAATTTAAACATCCCCCGGAACAAAGCGTATAGACGTAAACTGTCTGGAATAATTGATGATTTTAATATTTTCAAAGGACTGTGTAAAAAAATGAAAATGTGGTGAAAAAATAGAAATGATTGCCTTTATTGCAGATAGCAATTTTTTAAATCTTCATGTGGAAATACGGGCTATATATTATACTCTACCTATTGATAAAAAAATTACTTCTTTACATTATCTTCCAAAAATGACAGAATTATTGAAAAATTTATAAAGTTTTGGGTTCGAATTTTCTTCATTGAACGATATTAATTGATATGAGTGGTAGTTTATGTTACGTTTTAGTTTATAATTAATTCGAATATTTTATTAAGCATTTCCTGTTTAGAGTTTTAAATTAAAAAAAAAAACAAATTTAAAAAATAAAGTTAAAATATGACTACAGCCCTCGCCACTTTTGCTGCAGCTTCGTCGTTAAAGTAGAATGAGAGTTTTGTCAGTTTTGTCGATTTTGCTTCGACCTCGCGATCAAAGTATGTAAGGAGAAAAAAAATTGCCAGCTTGTAATTTTGCTAACTGCTTCAGTGAATAAGGAAAAATTACTCTCTCTTAAAAAGATAAATTTTGGAACGAGAGTATAGAGTAAGGACTAGACAGTATATAGATTATAGTTATTAAAAAAGTGTTTTTGGGTTTGATGGCATTAAAATATAACATCTGCAAATATGATGGAAATGACGCCTCCATTCAAACGAAAAATATGAAATCTGTACAGAGTATAAATTAAATATTAATAAAAACTTTGAACATTATTCACTTCAGACTAAATTTTATGAAATAGTCAAATGCACTCTAAATGCAGTCAGCTGTTTTTAGAAATTATAAATAGAAGAAAATATGCAGTGACTTACAAAATTACAAATTTCATAATTTCATCGATAGACCTTTGTATCGCTTCGACGTGATCTTTGTAACCGATCTTTACTGTTTAGTTTGCTGTCATTCATTGCAGAGCAGACCTAATAATACAGCTTATGCTCTTCCTCGGTGGCACCTGCACAACTTCGGTACGGATGCCTTTCCGAAATGTCGTAGCCTCAATCAGTATAAGGCTTTGCTTTCATAGAGCACATATGCTTCGCCGTCTCAAACTTTTCCATATTTTTGGCTTTAATCGTCCTTAATAAGATCCATTTTTTTAAATGGTACTTTAATAAGCTGCATCTAGTGATGAAATCAGAAATAGTCTTCATCTAAATCTTACTGCGTCATAGGAATAGCTTTGTCCTCAATTGAGATTAGGCAATCAACCTTTTCGCCAATCTTAGTACTGGATGATTATTCCAATATCCCTCCCATCTTTGTGATAACAGCCATGTCTGTCAGTTATTTAAGATCACCTTGAATGGGTAGTTAGAGTTGTACCTTTTTGATATAACATCCAGCAAGAAATTGGATGCGTACTCGATTTCTATTAATGACAATACCGCGCGAGTCAGCCACTAATTAAAATGAGTACGCAAAAACAAGGAGAGTGCCATCTACAAAACTGTGAACTCGATTGGAGGAAAGAGATAAGATGGCATTCATTAAGAGAAGAGAGTATTTGGGGACAATACAGAGCCCTGGGGCACGTCGGCATTGATGTTGTAAGCGTTAGAGATAACATCGTTCAAAGTAACATGGATCGAATAGTAAGAAAAAAGCTATCAAGAGGGTCGAGATCAGAAGCTGGAGTTTGGGTAAAAGGGGCAGAGTGGCAAACTGTGTCAACGGCCTTCGAGATGTCCACTGCAACAACTCCCGATTCACTCAAGCTATGGAGGCAATGATCCCAACGCTCGGTAAGGAATGTCATCAAATCGCCGGTTGAGCATCCGGAGCGAAAGCCATATTAGTGATCATGGTTTAAGTTATTTGTCTTGAGATATTTCATCAATTGAACGTTGATAAGAGTCTCAAAAACGTTTGCCACTTTCTTTTGAATTGACTTCTAAGACAAAGTCTGGTTTTGGAAATAATTTGCAAACTGATTGCATTTATATAGACTTTAGTAAGGCCTTCGACAGATTGTCGCATTCTGTCATTTTGCTTCAATTACAGAAACTGGGTTTTCCGACTCTATTTTTGAGATGAGTTCAGTTATATCTGTCTGATAGGTCATATCAGGTGCTTTTTCGTGGTGTTCGGTCTAGAATCATAGAGGCTATGTCTGGTGTGCCTCAGAATACTTATCTTGGCCTCTTATTTTTTTCCTTTCTATTGATGACGCCGTGCATCTTTTCAGGCATTCTAACGTATTAATTTATGCCGACGATATGAAAATTTTCTCTCTCATCAGTGATATTGATGATTGCGCTTCTCTTGAGGAAGACTTGAATGTTTTCCGTTCTTGGTGTGGTCATAATAACTTGGAGCTCAACAAAGGTAAGTGCGAGGTTATG
>QYTT01075726.1:621-18149 GCA_006980735.1 Dasypogon diadema
TTCTGCACCTTCGTTTGTCATTAGATCTGAAGTTAAGGGCTGCCGTAAGCGGGCGTGCAGGGCGTGCCAAGCACGCGGGCGGCACAGTCAGGGTGGCGGCAATTCCACATCAACATCGAAGTCTTAATACTGATTAGTTTTACATGCAAAAAAAATAAAAATGGATTTTTCCGAAAAATTTTGGGTAAACCTTCCCTTAATATACAAGTTGCGAACCATAGGAACAGGAGTGCGGCGAGAATTCAAATTATAAAGAGAAGGAAACACATCTCACTAAATGCGTGCTTTTTTTGAGTACTAGAGATGTAAGCTGATATAAATGAAGAGAATTTAGGGTTGCCAGTATGCAAAAACTAGCTACAGCGTGCACTACTTTTATTTGCCGTAGAATTTCCGTTTTTAATTTGTAATAAAATAAAAATAACAAGTGTTTTGTAATTTGTTTGACGAAAATGAAAACACGTAAACTCCTCAACTTCATTTAAATAGGTGAGTTAGAGTTTAATTTAGTTTTTACGCTTAAGAAAATTAAAGAAATGTTGTAAGTGTAGATATTAAATACCTTAAATTTCCAGGAATTTCTTATAATTTCTTCAAGTTTCGGGTGAGCACTTAAAATCTTTACTTGAAAAAGTAGTGCTTCATAGATTATGATAAACTCCGCAGTTGATTTGTACATAATGGTTGATTTGTAGTTGTTTGAAGTAGCAGCTTAGCGGATCTTGAGGGGGCGCCTCTGAGCGGATGTCTGGGAGCACCCAGGGACACCAGGGCGAGGAGCACCACATCAACACACCCCACTTCCCAAACACCAAGAACCTTCACAGCAGCAACAAGGCAGCGGCAGCTACACGGCCGCAGCGCGAAAACTCACCTTAACAGGACAGGGACAGGTATGAGAAGCCTGTTCCCCACTCAGGTCGGTTCAAAATTTCAATATTTTTGTTGCGTAGTTTATGAGGGAGGAATCCGACGCCACCCCGGAAATCTAAAATTCCAGCACAACAGACACATATCGAGCCCACTGTGAGTGTTGCTGTGGCATTCAAATAGCCACTCAAATCTGGTCGTAAGAGACACGCTCCGGCCTAGGGAAGCAGAGATTCCCCCCACAAATTTACGGGAGACCTTTGTAGCGTGGTTCCAAAGTATAAAGATAGCACAACTCTTACGGGTTAAAGATTCGTGGGACAGTTAGATGGAGTGAAATAAAGTAGGGGATGCGTGCTGATCCTTAGATATTAATATATATTTTTTTAATTAAGAGAATTTGACAAGTTAAAGTTGTTCCTTGTTTAGGGCGAATCAATATAATGGTCAGGTTTATAAATTAAGAGAGCATATTGTGTTAAATAAGAGGAACTATTACTGACAGTGTATAAAAACGAATATTTAATAATTGTGTCAGCTTGACGGCGAAGTACAGTAGAAATTAAGGTACGAGGTGGCGGGGTGCTCTTACTTCAGGCAAATTTTATGCAACAAATGTATCAGTTCTTTCTGTTTTATATTGCCTTAACATGTTGTGAGTTGGTTATGATTCGGCGGGGTATATAGGACAGATTCTCTGCGAATTGCGATGTGGTCCGGGAAAAAGAAACCATGTGATCATGATCTACTCCTTCCTCTTGCTACTTCATTTTTGTTTTGTTCGACATATAATTGGATCATAAACGAACAGCGAGGATTCCTACCTGTATATTGATACCTAGCTTGACCTTATAATTAAACTAACGTTCAATTTATGTTTGTCAACGCACTCGTACATATTGTAAAGCATTAGCCTTAACATAATCATGTAAGATAAACAACAATATTCAAAGCAACAAAGTCGGTCATCAAAACATGAAATTGAATTCTGATGACCGCAAGTAGAAGCATTAACCCAGAGTGAAAATGCAACGCAAGCAGATTGCATCATTCACGCATGGGCAATGTCAATGCTTTCAATGTAAACAATAAACATGCGATTACCGACCTATGCATTATCATAATTATTAGTCAAGTATCGATATGTTCACTTAGGGTAAGTGCTTAGGTTTGCAATTTATTGTAAGCAGAAATTTTGTATATATATCGGGGCAATTTATTGAATAAAGCGAAGAATTAATCCAACATTTAGCGGGTTCATTCTTTCACAGCGGCATTTCTGCCATAACAAATAATAGAGGCACTAACTGCCCTTCAGTAATAAAAAAGGCATATTGGACTGTTTAAAGCGGCGCTTTTAGCCACCATCAACAGATACGGCAGCATTCTGCCAGTCACTACTAAATCGGACTTAACTCAAAGCAGCATTTAAAGCCAACAACAGGTGCGGCAGCATTCTGCCACTTGCAATTTCTTTTCTTATAAAAATTCGATCACAATTAACACTCATTATGTCTAGGAATAATAACATCTTTACAATATACCACTTTATATTATAACATTCATATAATTTGCATTTAATCCAAATAGTATTAGAGATATATGTAGTAGATAAGATTTTTTTTATTACAGTCAGATACACAAAAAAAAATAAATACCTTCCATACATAATGGATTCCGATTATCTTTAAGTGAAGAATTATCCTATTATAGAAATTCATATTAAGAGGACTTTCCTTCCCTTTTAAGTTTTTTTGGTATTAATTTGTTTGCCTATTCGAAGAACTTATACTGTCACCTGTCCAGAATTCGTTCGTACTAAATTTAATTGAAAAACATTTGAGTATTTTAAAAACAGAGTTTAAACTAAAGTTGCTCCCAAAACATCATACACTATCCCAGGAATTTAGAACAATTGGTTCCAACAAGCTACTTCTCTACTATGAGATTCGCATCAAAGCATCAATATTTCAAGAATATCTGTAACAACATGAAAAATTTTATTAACCTTTGTAAATCACTTGCTTTACGACATCAACAGAAATTTGTTGCTACATGGGAAATGTTTGATGATTCGAATAGCACATTTACCAGGCCTCATCATGATTTTCTCACTACGAACGAAGTGGTTTTAAATTCCATAGGTTACTCATCTAATAACTCATTGAATCTTGTGTCATGGGTAAATTATTTTTCACATTTTCGACCTGGACTTTTTATAACAAAATCTAAGCATGATGAAATTAATAGATCAGTATCCTTCTTTTGCATAAAACATATTTATTATTATATATTTCAAAGAAGAATTTGTATTGTTGTGTTTTTGCAAGAAATTGATAATTTTCATAGTTAAGGATGTTGAGAATTTTAAGGATATAAAAATTGTAGTAGCGTCCGAGCTTGAACAAATCATAATTATATTGCTAATTCGCGTATATTCTAAACGACCATATTCCAAAATTTTAATTGAACCAATACCAAATAAAGGAAAACAAAAGCCTATGTCTTAATCAAAATTCGTTTATAATTGACCAATATAATAACATTTACAACGGAGAAGTAAAGAATAATTTAAAAAAAACTTAACCCCAATAAACGATAGCTATATTTCGAAAACTCTCAACTCTTGAGGAAGCGCATTGTACCCTAGAAAAATCAGAAAAAGCCGAAATTGTAGAAATACTGTCTGGAATTGTCATAATAAAAAACATCGAAACTACAAAAATTATTCAAAACTGTAATAGATACATTATTAGTATAAGAGGAACCAAATTAGTTAAGTTCAAAAACTGTAATCCATACTAATATTATAAACGCGAAAGTAACTCTGTTTGTCTGTTACGCTTTCACGCCTAAACCGCTGAACCGATTTTGATAAAATTTGATACAGGGATAGATTAGACTTTGGAGAAGGACATAGGATACCATTTGTCGTGAAGGGGGTGAAATAGGTAATGAAAGTTTGTATGGGAGTCCGTCATTATTGAAGATAAAACCATGAAACTTTGTATTTAGGCGCGTGATAAGAAATAAATAAACTTTTCTCAAGCGTTTTTGAAATTTCGACCTATATGGTGGTGAAATAGGGGTTGAAAGTTTGTATGGGAATCCAAACAAATATATCTATGCTTACTATATTTATCGGAGAAATATGCATGTTAAGGAAATGCACCCGAGACATGTATGGAAAAACGGAATACTTAAACATTTGCCGTCTAAACATATACGTGTCGCGAGCGCGGTACTCGCCATGCGCCATACACAATGTACGCGGTGGCTGTGGCTCGGCGGCGGCGCGGCGCAGCGTAGTGATGGAAGCATCACTAAGTGTGGCTACCCGAACGGGCAGATACGTGAGGGCAGACGAGTGTACCGCATGTATCTGAATATTAAAATTTTGCGCTGCTGAGATTTCGATTTGTTTACAGGATTTCTTGCTTTCTTAATGTTCTTCG
This sequence comes from Dasypogon diadema, assembly GCA_006980735.1. Classification (NCBI taxonomy): domain Eukaryota; kingdom Metazoa; phylum Arthropoda; class Insecta; order Diptera; family Asilidae; genus Dasypogon; species Dasypogon diadema. Next base: position 4,947 of record QYTT01075726.1, read on the forward strand.
GTAAAATACAGTAGTTTTGTTTAATATAAAATTCTTCCGGTTTTTTGATAAGTATTTTGCTTATTTTTATTATTTCGACGTATGAATTATGCTTCTGATATGCCTCGCAAACATAAATCTAATCTAGCGCGTAGTTCTAGCAGAGCTCAAAGGATGGAAAAACAAAAACTGTTTATAGTTTATAAAAATGTGTTAAAATAAGATATTTACAGTGTTATGGATAAACGGACGGAGCAGCTGTTATGGATGCACGAACGGAGCAGTCGTTATGGATGCACGAACGGAGCAGCCAAGTAAAATTGGAGAGAGGAATCCAGTTCAAGCAGTCTGCCACCAGCCGCCATGCTGCTGGGTTGCATCAGTTTTTGTAGTAGTACTCTGCTTTTGTAATTAGTGTGTAAGAGTTAGGTAATAAATTGTTAGTGTATCACGCACGCATTTTGAATATTCCTGCGACGTACACAACATACAGTAAATCACAGCAGTTTGTCGCTAGTTTGTATTTGTATTATTTGCAACGTTAGTATCCTAAAATAAAAAAGGCTGCCCAAAGTAACTATTCCACGCGGACGAAGTCGCGGGCAAAAGCTAGTAATTAATATAAATTAACACGTTGAAAGTAGTTCAAATTAGGTACTCAGCAGTTCAAAATAAAAATGGTAACGGTTTTAAATGCTATTACTAATCTATTTTTACTACAAGGAGGATCTAATATATCTCAACAAGTTCTGTCTAGGCCTGTATCACCAGCAGAATATGAAGAAGAAGATGAAGTTGATTTACCTGAAATTAACTTTGACGACCTAAAAGAGGATGCGCTAGGAAATCTTGCTGGATTTATTATAAAGAAATGCAAGCTTACGGACGCTTGTGCGTCAGATGAATCTACCTGTACATGGACTGAAGAACTTTCTGAGGGTGGTTTAAATAAACCTAGTGAAGAATTTTTAAAGAAAATTCGAGCTTTGGAGTTAATTTTTAATAAAATAACTTGTATAAAAATAAATGACAAAACCTTTGAAAACGCATTCCTACGAACAAAAGACAAAATTGTATTACCACATTTCATAACAAAAGTAATGGGAAATAACACACACCATTAAATTTGAAGTACTTCATACAAAAGAAATCAGAAATAATAGAAAAGGGCTCGAACTAATGACAAGTAAAAATAAAGAAAATAAAATTATAACCTTCTCCCTAAATTTTGTTACATTTGTAGTAATAGTAATTCTAATAAACCCAACAAACCCCAATCAACCAACATAGACATCCCATCTTCCAAAGATAATCAAATTTCACCCTCTGTATCAATAATATGACTTTCCCCACACCATATCTGCAATAAAAAACCTAAGTTCCATTGCATTTCCCGCGAAGCAGACGCGGACGTTTTTTTCTTAGACTTGGACGTGGACGTTTTTCTTAGAAAGTAGAATAACCAAGCAGTGCGTTGTTATGGCCGCGTTTGACAGACCAGACTTGACACGCATGGTAAGTCTGGGATGCGTCCGGAAAGTGGCTGCAGAAGCCCTCTTTAAGTTCACCTCGGCCATTGAACAGCAAATTCGGCAACTTACACTGTTACAAGTTTCGGCATTACGAAGCAGTTACGTGCACACATACGAAAAACGACCACCATTGGGAATTGGCGGTAACGTGATTGCTGGAAGTAAAATGGGAAATTTCGAGAAGCTCACTACGACTGTGGCAAATAGAGAAACGATAGCAGAAAATGAGGCTGTGGGTGTGAGGGACAAAGCAACGAAGATTGGGAATTCTGCACGAATGGATTGAGTCTACGACGACGATTCGGTGAGCTAAGATAAGCGCCATTCTCCGAACAAAGAAACAACACAGTTTTATTTCAACAAGGGACCGGAAGAAAAGCAATCTATTTCGGCACTACAAAAGACCAGAGAAATCAAAAAACTCTAAAGTGGATAAAGTGGATAAGATTGTGTTTAACCGTGTTAAAACCGAAGTAAAAAGTGTCGCTAAGGGCGAAGTACCCCTAAAATCGGAGTGCCTCAAGATTAAAGCATCCTTACGTGAAAGCCCCATTGGATCAAAGCTACTGAAAAAACAAGAAAGTGTAAGTTATGAAACATTGTCGTCGCTTAATTTTAATCTTCCATTCCTGTCCAGTCGATAAATCCCTTTTAAGCTGATATGTCCACAAAGTATCACCAGGCTGGAGCTCTGTAGCAGTACAATTCAGGCAAAAGGGCGACGAGTGTCCGAGGGAGATGTCCTTTATCAGAAGGAGTCTGAAAGGCAAGCAGTAGAGCAGGGGATCCTGAGACGATTTAAGAGGATAAACGTGAGTCCAAGCCAAAATTTTAATTTTAGTTCAGTGCTCCGCAGCTGATATTTTGGATAATTTCCGCAATTCCTAACGTTATTATAAGTGCTCGCTGTAGTTTTTTGTTTGTAACAAGATTTTAGTGTCGAATAGGAATAGTGGGGGAATCAATTAACACGCCTTGAAAGTGGCACCGCGCACGCAATCTTATTGGGCTAACCTATTGAGTTTCGGGGCCCGGGATCTTCCCTGTTCCTTGATATCCTGAGTAACATCAAAGTAAACGCATATCTAATTAGGCTCGTCTCTTAAGCCACCTTCATCCGAGTACTCTGCTGGGTTATAAGCCAGGAAGAACATTTAGCACAAGTGTATATTTAAGCTTAGTTCACGAAGGTTAGCGATGTACGCTACATGAATACGTCATTTTTTTCTTTCCCACAATGAGAAATAGAAGTTTTTTTTTTCTTAAGTAAATTTGTTTAAAGTTTCACTTCTAAACACAAAGAATTAAAAACAATTGCGTCTTCTAGAACGTGTCGAAAAAATATATGCCATAAAATTTTCCAAAGGCTTAGTAGAACTTCCATATTTTGCAGTAAAAATGCAGGAGCAATATGTTTTGAAATTTGACCTAAAGTTGTTTCATTTCCTATTGTAAGTGATTTAAAAAGACATCATAAAACTTTACACTTTTTCTCCTCTCTGAAATATAGTAGATAATATTAAGGCTACTTGCAATTTGGTATCTTTGGAGCGATTCTTCAAATAAGTTTGACGAAATTTCTAGCTATTATAAAGAAACTTACTACACTTTATTTCGACAGCCACAAATATGCTCACATTGTTCTGCTAAGCCAAGTTTACAAGTTATGCTAACCAAATTTTCAATGTTTCTAAAGAATTCTTTTAGGATTTTACATTACTTAGTTTAGATGATAAGCTTTATGTTGTATAAATGTTTGGAATCAGTACCAAAAAAATTTAAGGAAAATACATTTTTTCCAATACATAGTTGTCTTCACTTTAACTTAAACTTAAATGTAAATATACACTTAAAATAAAAAGATTAATTCTTTGCATCTTTAAATTCTTTTCCATCACGTCCATTTGAGCTGAAATGTGTTCTCTTCTAACTTGAGTTTTAAGATATTATATTTTATTTTATGATATTACTATTGATTTTACATATTTAAATTGCAAACAAATTTCTTTTGATATTTCCAATCCATAGTATTATTTTACTGATAATGAACCATTAATTTGCAATTGAATGTATGTAGAGATAATTGGGATTTTGAATTAAGAACACTTCTTAGGTAACTCACTGAAACATTTATTCCTAAGTTTTAACTTATTAGTACACAGGTAAGTTTAGGCACTTCAAAGTACTTTTTAACTCTCTTAATTCCGGATTTCGTAACTACTTAACTCAACGTGGCCTTTCCAACTACGTAACTTAAACATCATCTTTCTTCTTTGCTGGCGTAGTGGATATTAATTTTCACTGATGATCGAAAATATTTTTGAGCTCTTATTATGGGTAAATATTCATCTCTGTGTTTTGTGTTGTCCTCTTCCAAAATATAGTAACTGTACTTGACTCTTGTTCTTTTGTTTTGTAAGTTATTGAAATTTCCCCTTCGTATTGTGTATTATATGTACTATTGAATATTCCTACATTCGGCCATCCTGTTTCACATTTGCATCAAATGAGTCGTCGTCTTCGTGGTTACTCCATTGCTTCATATTTCCAGCAGGTGAACAGGTTACGTTGGGTCCTTAGAACAGCCCACCTTCTGAAGGTCGTATCTGTCTTTGCTCCTTAAGTGCGTAACTTTGTAGAGTCCCATGAATTTAGGATGCAGTTTTGATCCAGGGCTGAACTGTGTCTTCTTTATCGCCAGCAGCTTTTTTCCTTTGCGTAGAGCTTATCGGCGATTTTCATCATAAATTTGTGCAATCGCTTCCTTAGCAGATCGTCGTGCTTCCTTCCTTTGGTCTTCAAAATCTTCCGAGGGCTTCTTCTAAGAGTTTAGACAGTTGTAAATCTTCCGGGTTTCTCATGGGGACACCGATCATCAATTCAGACGTCGTTTTGTTGGTCGCTCTAGAATTAGTAGGATTCAGGTAAATTCCATTATCAAATTGATTGAGCACGCCATTTTTCGTATTACGTACTCTTCGTATTCCTCATGCTTTAGCATGAGTTAGTAATTACACGACAATTTTCATCTGTCTCCTGGGCCCTTCTTACGCGGTGGAGCAGAGTATCCTCCACGGTAAGTACAGACAGATATCGATTTAATGCGTCGACGTGTCGCATGGAGCTTCTCGATCGATGGAGCCAGAGCAATCACACTCTGCTAAGATCAGTGACCATCTGCCTACGCGACTACATGACTCACGCTTCTTCGTTGTTAGGTGAAAAGCTTTACAGTCTGTAAAATTTTTGAAGTTAAGGCCTAGTAATAACATCGTAGATTTGATAACGCCCTAATGACTGGTAGGCCTTCTAAATTGTATCTTGCCTTGCTGACATCCGTGTGAAGTTTGGTTTCGAGTCGCTTAAACAACTTGAGTACTGGGTCTTTGCACAAACACTATAATAAATGGATAAGAACATTATGCTCTTCGCCGCCAAAATGGAAAGGAATATCTTTCCTGGTCAGATCGGTCAGCGGCTTTTCTATCATGGCATAGTTTGGAATAAACTTACGAAAAAATCCTGTTAGGACCAAAAATCTCCGAACACTGGGAAGTTATTATAGCCTTTGTGTTCTCTTTTGAAGTTTTAACACTTCTCCTATTTCAGAACCTCCTTTTTCAGAAACTTTGATTTACTCCATTTTATCGTTAAGCCGTGTTTACAAGCTATTTCCAAAACCAACTTCAAATGCTCCAAATTTCCCGTTTCATCAGGCGAAAGGATAATTAGATCGTCCATGTAAACCAGCAAAACTCATTTCCGAATCAATTCTTGGAATATCGTATTGACAAATCGTTGAAACACCACCGGAGAGTTTCAAAGTCCGAAGGCTGCTTTTAGGAATTCGTAATGTCCTTCACTCGTGATAAAAGCAGTATACTTTCAACTAGTTTCGTCTATGTCAACGTGGAAAATGCCATTTCGGAGATCTGGCGTCGTAAAAACTCTTGCATTGTATAACTCTTCAAAAACGTCATTTAAGTGAAGACGCGTTTCTTCGCGCCATTACATCGAGTCTTTGCAAAAAGGTCGAAAGATTATCTTCACACAACTCGTCTGAATTTTCTATTAGAAGAGAAGCACCCCAGAGCAGCTCTTTCCCTATTAACATATCTTAATTCAGCCATCCATCTGGAACTATGTGGCAGAGCAATGCCTGGGCTGTCAGGTTTAGAATCCTTAATAAGAGTGACATCGCTACCTGTATCCGCTGACGCCACAAACCTCTTGCCTTTTATGATGACGTCAACATTTGGTCTACAGAGTGATATAGTATTAACTTGAGTGGATTGTTGTACTCGTTCCCGTAGTCTTTTTCGTGGACACTTAGCTGAGATGTGTCCAAACTCATTGCAGTTAAAATACCTCATACCTTTCGCTTTATGGGGACCGTCAGAACTATCATACGAATATGCTCCACACGTACCACATCTGCCTTTACCATGACCTGATTTTGTTTGAGTGTTTGACTTTAGAGTTGTTTTGGCATTTGCTTTGCTTGCCTTGTGACACTTCACTGTCTCATATGCTTTTAACTTCAGCTTTAAGTCTGCTATCGTCCGAGCTTCATAGAGAATAGCCTTATTACTCGCCTCATCAGGTATGCCTTCTATAATATAAGTAAGAATTGATTCTTCCACTATGCTCGCTATACTCGCGATACGTTTCATAGTGTATACGCATTCACTAGGTAATTTTTACTGGCCCCTAATTTTTTGTGCAGCGATATACTATTCGAGGTTGCAACAAATGCTCTTAAAAAGCTGCCTTTAATTTTCCCCAACTTCGTATGTCCGTATCTTCTTCGATAGCTAACTTAGCCGCGCCTTTTAATAAGCGCCGTCCATATAGGTATTTCTGGATATCACTCTAGTGACACATTGTTACGATACCTTCTTACTCTTTTAACCTCGTCGTAGCGCCGTTAAAACTTCCCAAGGACTCTTCGATGTCGCGAAATGAAAAGTTTCCCTCATCCGGCATCGTAGTTACTTTATTTACCAGGGAATTCGCAACAGGGGTTTCGTCGTATAGCATTCCTGGATTCTCTTTTGTTACCGAGATCTTATCGCGTTCGAACACCATATCTTGGATCCCTACATTGGAGCCACTTTCAACGTCTAAATGTTTATTGAGTTCCCTAAGAACACCTGAATTATTGGCTTTGCTATCTCCTATAATTTCTTCGCGTTAGAGAGTGTTTTATACACCCGACCAACGGGATCAACGGATTTTTCAACACTTTCAACAATACCTCCACCTGTTTGATTGTTATTCTCGCTATCTAATTCACCTACCGTTTCTCCTGTACTACTACTATCTACCGACTTGCTTTCACTTTCACAATCTTTCGCGTAAATTGCGTTAAAGAGTAGTATAACTAAATCTTGCTTTAATCTATAACGAATTGGTAGTCCTCGGCTCTCTAGCTGTCCTTGCAATTCTGCCACTTTTAGCTGACTTAATTCGTCCATTAATGCTAAATTTTCTCTAGCTCGGTTATTACAACTCGATTAAAATTTTATTACACCGGAAATCTTTCTCTTTTCACAGTTTTGTTTTTGCATTCTAAGTCGTAGCAAACAGTAACTGTTTTTCGAATTACATTGAAATGGTCCTGGACGGTAGTCAATCTCACAGATCTTTCTTTTCTTGCAAAATAATCCTCTAATACCGTTTCACAAGTATTCACTAATAGCAAATTTTGAAATAATGATCAAATTAAAGTTAGCTAATTAAAGAGATCTGAGATTTATAGTTTTTCCTTCTTGCGGGAATACCGTCGTGACATCGTAACCTTAGCGTGACTCCTGAAAAACTTTGAACGACTTTCCTTACTCAGATAACTATTTTTGCACCTTTTCATATTTTCTAGGTTATCTTTTCGTTTTCGGTTTACCTTAGTACTTATTTTCGTATAGCGCCCCGTGAATTCTTAATTTGACCGTTTTTTCAATCATCCCACTTCTGACACAAATATTGTATGCAGGGATAATTGGTAATTCACTGACACATTTATTTCTAAGTTTTCACTTATTAGTACACAGGTAAGTTCACTCACATCAAAGTACTTTTTAACTCTCTTAATATTCAGATTTCGTAACTACTTAACTCAATGTGGCCTTTCAAACTACGTAGCTTAACACGTTCACGCCGGCGTGTACCACCGGTGGTACACAGGAGAACTTTAAGAGAAAATTACACGAAAAACTACATACAACATGAGAAAGCTCTCTTACTAATAAAGCGCCGGCGTGAACGTGTTAAACATCATCTTTCTTCTTTGCTGGTTGCTGGCGTAGCGGATATTAATTCTCACTGATGATCGAAAATATTTCTGAGGTCTTATTATGGGTAAGTATTCGTCTCTGTGTTTTGTGTTGTCCTCTTCCAAAATATAGTAACTGTACTTGACTCTTGTTCTTTTGTTTTGTAAGTTATTAAAATTGCCCTTATTATATTATTGTTTTATTATTGAATATTCCTACATGTATAAGAATTTAAATTTCTGTTTGATTTATAATTGTGTGTAAAAAATGCAAAACTTTCGAAACCTTCACGTAAATTATCAGTGATTAAGTCAGTAAGAAAGAATAAGAAAATATGTTTTATTTACCTTAATTATTTACATTAAATGCAGAGAAGCTGTTTTTGATTTGTTTTTATTTCTCTCCGCATATCACAAGAGGACCTTGACGAGAATATTTTACAATCGAAAGAGTTAAAACTGCTATAATTTTCGGAAACTTAGATATAGATAATAGCAAGAAGTTTCCCAAACTTATTTTCAAATCAGAATATATTTCTACCTTGATTATCCACATACGGAATTAACACATTTTTGTGGGTAACGCCTATGTATGCATTTAAAACTCAAAAAACTTAGCTGTACTGTAATGGGGCTCTCAAGACGCGACCAATGCACGAATGGTTGATTATGAAATTCCATGAATCTATCTATTTGACCCATATCCTTGGAAGAAGCCTTCAGATGAGCCTAACTGGTAATACACAAAACTGCGGACAGTGGGAAGATGAAGCAATGTGCTTCAAAAATTAGCTTTACATTTAATCAAATTACGTTTAAAAAAACAAGTGCTCCAAGTGACCCAGTTAGCATGTTCCAAAAATGCCCTAAATTATAATAAGATTTAATAACTATTTAAGATGCCTATTCAGGTTGAATTAATTAGCATGTATTTACTTATCTGACAGTAAAATCTGAGAAGTTGTTATTATAAAATATTAAAAGTTGTTTTTGTTCTATGGCATTATTAACTAGTAAATCTATAATTTAAAGCCAGTAAATACCAAAAATTCTTCTTTAAACCAATAAAATGTTAGAGAATTAGCCTACACAAAGTTAAGCAGAAATGTAACAAGTATGAAAATTAACGAAAAGAATGTAATTAATTCATGCCAAATGAAATTTCACAAATACCGCATGAAATAGTAACAATAAATTCATCGAAATCGTAAATTCAAACAATGCCGCTTTCTCCTTTACAACTAAACGAGCACCACTTGGTTGTGAAAATAATACAAACTACAAACAATTTGACTTCATTTCCTGGTCCATCGAAATCGAGTTGGCGCGGAGGCTGGATGCTGAGCTCTCTCTGGCATGTGAGCTCGAAAAAGGCGGTTGTCCGCTTTAGTGAAATTTCAAATTAAAATTGTTAATTTTTGAAAACAAGTGAAAACAAAAACCGTAGGAAAAAAAAGAAAGAAAGAAAAAGGAAAGATCGGTGAAGGAAGAACGCCGCAAGATCCGGGAAAGGAGTAGAAGCCAGAAGAAAGGGAGTTCCAGCCTACCTTATTAAGTATTCACTTGTAAATTTTGGTATTTTTTTTGCAAAAATATTATATTAGGATGTAAAAATGAATCTTTTTTGTGAATTTTATTGATTGCCGAGTGGTATAGATAGGAGCGGCCGCAAAATACTTTTGTAGTAGTTAGGTTATGAAGAAAATACATGGGGAATAGTCATCAAGTTAATTGGATCTATTTTTCCTATAACCATCAATACCCCCATTCGAAACCCGGTTACAGTACATAACGTCTTTCAATTAATCAGTAGACTTATGCAATTGTCTGAAGAGCTACAAACATGGTTTTTCGCAGTGGCTCTACAGCGATCTGGAAAATGAATATAAGTTTTATGCATATATGTAAGTATTAAACTCAACAACTTTGTTGCTTTATATTTATAACATCAGTCGCTTAATATATTTACATCGAATTTGTAGCAACCCTTAAAGCCCCAACTGATATAATTCCAAAAGAGATATGGCTTCAGCAACTATAAAGCAAATATAGCTCCAGACGCCACAATTTTAACATGGAATATCAAGCTATTGTTATATTCAGTGTTGCCATTTTAGCATATAATATGCTAAATTTGGCATATTTCACTTTCAGTATATACATAAAAATAAATTTGAAAATATGCCGCATATTTTTTGGCTGTGCCGATATTCAAACCCAACCCAAAGTCCCAAACCCAGGTCTTCCTTCTTTCGAGTATCGTTTAAATTCCCATATTGCTTCAAACTTCATTGTCTAATGTCTTGTTCTAGCGATTTGTTTAAGTCATCATACTGTATTGTCGTTGTCATTCACTGTTTTCTGAGTAATGTAGTGCTGACGCGCTACTTTAGTGATTCATTAACAATTAAAAATATGAAACGATAAGTAGAAATAATTACAAGAATTATTAAAATTGTTTTTGGCATTCCACCATTTAATTATATTCAGATTCATCCAACTGAGTGAGAGAGGAAATTTTCCGTCTACTTCTCAAGATACAGAACAGGATTCAAATGAGGAGAATAATAATGGAATTTCATGTATTTATGTTGTCTTTTCTTTTGTATTCTTATTAATGATTACATAGAGTAGAGTTATAATTTCGATTTGACGTTAATATATTCGCTTCTATTTTTATTGATAAAGGAATACTTTGCATAAGTTTTGTATTGTTAGGAATACCAAATATAAAGCACCAAGAAGAGCATGGCAACTTTATAAAAATTTTGAATTTTGAGCAATGACAGTGATTCTGATTTTGTTATATGTAAATACTGTCAATGTCAATTACGTGAAAAAAAGTCTGTTTTGAAGCTGCATTCTGAAATCAACAAATACAAGAAGTATTCAAAGCCCTTCTCAGATATTATAAGAACGAAACAAAGCACTTCATCTCAATACAGTAAAGTGGATAAGGTAAACGAAGCTGAAGCAAGAAATGCTTTGTATATTGCAATGCATTCTACAATTAATCCGGTGGACCATTTGAAAAGAAAAATTTTAATACCTGTTCTAGAGTTAGGAATATGAGTTTAGGAAAAACTAAGTGTACTTCAATAATAAATATAGTTTAAAAAATCTAAAAAACACGCTTTTATCACGCACTAAAAATTAAAAAATAATTAAATTAAATAAACTTTTATTTGCTACGATATATGCATGTTACCCTTGCCAATATTTTAACTTCATTGTAGAGTAAACGCAAACATATCTTTTTTTTATTCAATACGTGACGGATGATATATATGCTAGGTAGTTATTAGTAAACTTATCACTTCTTTTATGTCCAATGACTAATTCAAAAAGCGTGCAGTTGATAATATTCCACTGAAGTCTTCTAAATGGTGCGCGACCAGATGGATGTCCATCGAAGTTCTAAATAACCGAATAGTGTAGCAGTGGCTCGAATTAAGAACTCACTTCGGCATTGTAAAAGAAAGTGAAAAATGCCATACAGCTAAACAACTAGCCGAAATGTACGCAAGTACCATAAATTACTTATATTGCATTTTTCTTAAAACTACATTGAAAAAGTGCAAAAAGAACTTCGTCAAAGATTATCACGAAATATTTCTGTGCTTGAGAAAATTGCACAATTTTCTGTTGACAATACACTTAGGCAAATAAAACCTAGTATTATTCCTATACTTGAAAACTTGAATTATAAACCACATGAAATTCAAAAAAATGAAGATGAGTGGCAAAATATTACTTTAAGGGAGTGAGATAAACATTTAAGTACTATTAACTTTTGGTTATGTAGAATAAAGTAGATTTAACTATAGGAATAGTGACCGAACAAAGGCGAGAGCAAGGAGTTTACTATACTGGCCCAATATGGGGGAGCAAATTGAAAACGCAATAATGAAGTGTGAAATTTGTCAGAAACACAGAAATGCGATCAGGAAGGAACCCTTAATAACCGCATGAAATACCCATTTTTCCATTTCAAAAGATAGGCATGGAGATAGGAGGATAAAGCTGTCTCATTATTGGAGTAGTCTTTGTTATGAGTCTACCTCATAACCCCTCGACCTTAACGGTCACGTTCCTTTTTTCCTTCCCAACTTAATTTAATTCGATCTTGCACTCATGCAACGTGAGAAAAACCGCTGATTAGACCCTTTTTTTGGTTGAGCGCATAGGTAATATGACTCCTTGCGTTCCATAGTGCTCTTGATAAACAAGCCAATTGCGCTTCTTTATCGCACGGGATCATGCACGTTCGTGCAAACTCAGCGTAAATTCGCTGCCGGAGACTGAAGATCGAGCGTGAAAAGATTTTATTTTGGCATTCAGTTCAGAGTCGCAGACAAGTAAAGACGGAGTGAAACGGGGCGACGACTAAAGTGAATAGTTTCAATTGATAATAAAATTGTTAGTAAAAGTAAGTGAACAGAAGTTTGTTAACAAGAAAGTGAGAAGCAATACAACCGTTAATAAAAGTGATCGAACTAATTGTGTTGTTTTCATATCAAAAGGGGGCTGGTGTACCTTCCTTTCAGCAGAAGCACTCCCAGTCCCGTTGTGGGGAAAATCGCCCAGTTTTCCACAAAACAAAAGAAATAAAACCCCACAACAAATAAATGGTGGCAGCGGTGGGATCAGCCGCAATGAAACGGTGTTGATTCTGTTAAAAACTGAAAAAGGCCAGAAGTAATATTCCTGGCCCATCACTGGTGGATCCTGTGGGAAACGTGCCCACTCCAAAGGGGAAAATACTAACGACGACGAGGATACGACTAGACTTCATGGAGCATCACTGGATCAACGGGGGAAACAAAAGGTTAGATATTATTTTACATTACATTATTTCAAACAAAACATGTAAAATTAATTAACAAAAGTGATAAGTGATAGATAAAATTACACCCAAAGCAAAAGAGCTAAACCATGTTAATCTTTTTTTTGCAACGTTAAATCGTTCTCCTTGCTCATTAATCAGAAAAAAAAAATATAATAATACAAATCCCTCAAATATGTGCCGAAATAAATAAATAAATATGGGAAATATGTGCCGAAATAAATAGATAACGAAATTGACAGTATTTTCTGGAAGTAATAATAAGAAAGAAAATGTGTAGTAACATAAATGCAATAATAGTACTATAAAAATTTACTTTACCCCATTTCAACACAAATCTAAAAGAATTACATGTGTTTCTCTTGTTTCGATGGATTGCTTTCATGTGTTTGACAGTTTCATTGTGAAATGATGTGATGCGTTCGTTGCTAAAGTCTCTTCTACTGTTTCTTTCCATCCTATTTTGTGAAGATAATAAAGTGAAACATTCGTGAATAATAGAAATTTTCCCAAAGCACAATTTCTACGGTCAGAAGTCGATCGGTAACTATTGCGTTATCCCTAAGAAGTTATTT
>QYTT01075733.1:0-10940 GCA_006980735.1 Dasypogon diadema
GTTTTTTAAAGGGCTTAGGAATACGGTTAGATAAAAGAGAAAAAAATAAGTTCTCCACAGCCGATAGCGCCTTACATATGTCCATAGGTTCCTTTTATGTCCCTGTTGAAATTAATGGTATTATAAAAATCTTGAAAATACATGCCGTGCCAAGCTTCCCTCATCTAATAATCCTTGGCATTGATTTCTGGCGACACTTTGGTGGTAAGATAGTTCTAAATGATTATGTGTGGCCGTGTAACGCAATAGCCAACGTGATAGGCCCAGAACCAATAGTTAAGAGTCAGTCTGATCTCTCCAAAGAAGAAAAGGCGAACCTAGAGGGAATAATTGAAAAATTTAAGAAACTTTCCAAAAATGGCTTGGGCGTACTACTCAAATAGCGCATAAAATTGACATGGGCGATGCCGAGCCTATCAAACAGAGGTACTATCCGGTCTCTCCGTTTATCCAAAAAAGGATGAAGGATAAGTTAGAACAGATGCTTGACCTGGATGTAGTAGAACCCTCTTCAAGTCCCTGGAGTTCTCTTATTGTTTTGGTAAAAAAGAAAAATGGAGAAGATCGTTTGTGCCTTGACAGTAGGAAGCTCAATAGTGTAACCAAGAAATGCGCATACCCTCTACCTTATGTATCTTCCATATTGGACCGCCTAGGAAAGACAAAATACATATCTTCCATTGATTTAGAAAGTGCATTTTGGCAGATCCCGCTGACGGAAGAGAGTAAAGAGAAAACTGCGTTCGTGGTGCCTGGGTGCGGATTATTTCAATTTAAAGTGCTACCATTCGGATTAAACAATGCCGCGCAGACTATGCAGAAGTTAATGGACACACTTTTCATTAACGCGGATGACCATGGAATTTTCATATATCTGGATGATATCATTATAGCCTCATGCTAGCCTGCATGAGCTAACTAAAGGCACAAAAAATAAAAAAATATCTTGGAATCAAGCCGCCTATAACAGCTTCATTGAAATGAAAAATGCTCTTGTATCTGCTCCGGTGCTATCTATGCCAGATTTCAGTAAGCCATTTAGCATACACTGTGATGCATCAGATGTTGGTTTAGGCGCAGTCATAACACAAGGTGATGCCGAAGAAGAACACCCAGTGGCTTTCGCTAGCAGGAAGTTGCGTGGAGCGGAAGTGAACTACTCCACCACAGAAAAAGAATGTCTAGCGGTTCTGTTTGGCGTAGAGAAGTTCAGACCATATATAGAGGGCATACAGTTCAAAGTATATACAGATCATCACTCTCTGGTCTGGTTGTTTAAACAGCAAAATCCAAGTGGTAGATTAGCAAGATGGATCTTGCGCTTACAACAGTTCGACTTCTCAATTATACATAAAAAGGGGAAGCATAACGTGGTTGCAGATTTTATGTCGCGTATACCCGATGTGAACCTAATTGACTTCCAAGTACATCCAGATGATTCGTGGTATCTTAGAATGCTCGCCAAAGTCGCATTGAATCCTAAACGCTTCTCAAATTGGAAAATAGAGGGTGACAAGCTATTCATAAAGTTCAAAGAAAGTGATATCAAATATGGGCAACAGCTGTGGAAAATGGTAGTTCCCGAATCGGCTAGGGAAAATGTCCTAAAGGAGTGCCATGACCACCCCACAGCAGGTCATTACTAAATCTCCATCGAGACCAGTATTATCCGACAGAACACGAATTAAACTCGTGTATATCTCTTAACAATGAACAAAATCTCTGCAAACAGAGACATCCCATGTATCGGAAGGGATCGACGGTCAGCGCTTGCGAAGTTAATTTCATCAACCAAGCTCAACAATCACCTTTGTGCCATATAACAAAGGTGGACAGAGGACCTCACTGGATACAACTTCACGCAGCAAATAAATGGATATACCCTCTGGAAGAAAGAACGACGATGAACGTGGTGTGTGGTGACAACGTTACGCAGGTCATTATTGAACGGACCGGTCGACTAAAAATACAAGCAGAATGTGTCATCAAACAGCAACTTCTCACCATGCAAGGGCACAATTTATTCCTTTATGTTACCAGACCATCATACATTCCATCTGCTAATGTTTCGCAAAATTTGACTATAACCCAAGTTCTATCTGCCATGTTTTCATTAACTTCAATTTCCCAGTGAAATGAGTAAAAGCATGTAAAATTATGTAATGAACGTATCATGCAACCTTCAAATTTGAAGGAAAACTTACCTTGAGCTTTTAATGTTCTAGAGTACACCAAAAACAGCACAACGCAAACATCGTGAAAGTGACACCAAATGACGTCGTCATGGCAGACAGCACTGACCTCTATTATTTAATAGAATGAGCATGATCACACAAAGTTGGCAAGGTAGTTTTTTCGGAATAAAACCAAAGAAACAAAATGTGGCGAACTTACAAAAAAACTAACAATAATGCATTTAAGTGAGAGATATTAAAATAAATCAAAGCCAGGAAATTAAAAATCATTTCAAAATCTATGTTTGGGTATTGATGACGGACATTTTCTTGTATTAATAAGGAAGCCTTTATGCAGGCAAACCTCAAGTAACAATCGATTTGATTTAGCCGTACTGCTACATGGGCCTGTCACGCTTAGTGCTCGCTCTCTGGCATTCATGCGGTGAATGTGCTGGGTGACGACGTTACGGGTGAAGTACTGGCGAGCTTCAAGTGAACCTACAAGATTGAGGACTTCAGCGGCAACGTGATTTGATGTTTTTCTGCAGATTTTTTAAAGATTTGAGTGAATTGGTTTTGTGGGAGTTAAGGTAAGGGGAGGAAGATATTTCTGTGCAGTAATGCTCAATTTTGAGCATTGTACAGTGAAAATACTTCCCATATTTCTCTTGAATTTCTAGTTTTTGATATAATGTATGTTACGATTTTGTAGACATCTCCTTTTTTGGTTAAAGAATTAAAAGAGCCGTAAATGAAAACTGCATGCGTTTAAATTTCATCCCGCTACACAATATTTTTGCCTTTTCAGCGGCTCTTTCTTCCTTAATATTCAGCTGGATGAGATCGCGGAACTGAGGCGGAAATGTCTCCGACTCAGGCTGTACAAGTTAATAATAATCTAGATGTACAAGTTAATAATAATTCTATAATCCATATTTCACATTTAATTTCTGTTGTCATAATTAAATAATCAAATTAGCTTAACTTGCATAAATGTAAAATTTACCTCACACAGTAATTCCCACGATAGCTTCAGTCAGACGAAATATGATAAGAATCGCTGGCTGAAGCATAAGAATGTGGGAAAGTGAAGTTTATTGCCGCAAGTTAGTGCAACTGCCATACGATCTTTTTTCTTGTATTCTCTAGTTAGAAAATTCTTATTTAAGTTTTTGTAAATATGGAATAAAGTCAGTCTATTTTCAATCGCAGTGGAGTTCATGTGTTTTCTTTACAATCTAAACTTTCTTAATTTCAGGATTTAATTCTTTTTGATTTTCAGCTACTCATCTTATGCTCTGGTATATCGGTACAAGAACCGATTATACCCTCAACGTACGGTCAGGGTGCAACACCTTGACTATTATTAGGCAAAAAATAAGTTTGAATAAACACAGGCGGTTAGCCCAGCGAGCTGACCGAACCGATCCCGACGCAGTCCGGAAATCTGCCGAGCACAAAGAAGCGAAGAAAGAGCTTCGTCGGGCCATCAAGGCCAGTAGCGCCGCTGCTGGAGACGGCTGGGAGAGGAGTTGAATAATGACCCCTGGGGGCTGGGGTATAGGGTGGTCCTCCGCAAACTGAGGGCGTTTGCACCGTGCGCCCTTTTGGACGGGGAGACCCACGCCTCCCACGGTTTGCAATGTGGAAGGCGCCAGGGCCAGACGGGCTTCCGGCGGAGGTGCTGAAGGCCACAGTTGGAAGCCATCCAGGGCTGCTGAATATATAAAACGCCTGTTCGAAAGCGGGGCCGGCGGATTCTTCGTCTTCATACAGGCCCCTTTGCATGCTGGATACCGTCGGCAAACTCCTGGAGCGACTGCAGAAACCTCGCCTTCAGACGGCAGTTCAAGCCGCTGGAGAACTTTCCGAGAGGCAGTACGGTTTCCGGAAAGGGAGGTATACGGTGGACGCTATCCAGGAGGTGGTGGTGGCGGCCAGGGGCGCGGAGCGGGGAAATCACTCTTCCCGCCCTGTATGTATGCTGGTCACACTGGGCGTGAGGAACGAGTTCAACTCGGTTAGGTGGGCTGACGTGTTGGACGCGTTGGAGCGAGACTTCAGGGTACCAGAGTATCTCCTCCACATAATGGGGGATTACCTGAAGGACCGCTCCATTACTTTTGGCACCGACGATGGCACGAAAACAAAGGTGCTCTCGGCGGGGGCGACCCAGGGCTCCATACTTGGTCCCGACCGACATATGGAACTACACCTATGACGGGATCCTGCGTGTGGAAATGCCGGAGGGGTCCTTCCTGGTTGGGTACGCTGACGACATCGCGGCGGTAATTATTGCCAAAGATGTCGAGAAGACTCAGTGGAGACTTGATCAGGTGATGCGTCGGGGCGCCGCCGAAGTTTGGGCCGTGTTTGGCGGCTGTGCAAAGGCGGGCAGCACTCCGCATCGCGTCGTTGTACCGCACGGTTTCGGAGCCCGTGACTCTGATGGTCGCGGGGGTCATCCCTATTGACCTCCACGCCAGGGAGCGGCAATTTGTCCACCGGAATAAACGCGTGCTTGTGGGGGAAGAAGGCCGCAGAGGAGGGGAGGTCCCTGTTATGTACAAAATATCGGATTTCAATCCGACATCAAAAATCAAAATTAAATACAAAACATCAAAATAAATACAAACGGGCGTACAAAGTTGCATATTCCCGCTTGGAATTTAAATCTAAGTCAACCTATAGGAATATGCAGGACAATAAAACTCTACATTGTTGCGCATTCCCACTGGGATTTGAATCCCAGTAAACAAATAGGAATGCGCAACCTGGCGCTGCCCAGCAAACAACGTTGGCGGCAGTCTTTTGGAGACCGTTTTTGGAAGAACAGGTAAAAACTGTGAAGTCCTATCGAGGACTCGAGATCGAGGTTCATTGGACGGTACGGTGTGAAAATTAAGAATTACTTGTGAAAAGTTGAGTATTTTATGCACGGTACATTGTGAAAATTAAAAACTACTTATGAAAAGCTGATTTTTGTAGGGACGGTACATTGTGAAAATTAAGAATTACTTGTAAAAATATTTGTAAGGTAATTGTCTGTCAAAATAAAAGGAAAAGGAACAGTTGTAAATAAAAAAAGAAAAAAATATTGTATAACATCCCGCACCTTAAGGGCATGGCAGGAGAGATGGGAAGGGTGTCGCGGGGCCGGTGGACAGCGCGGCTCATATTGCAGCTGCTACCTCAGCTGCGGCTACCTCACAGAAATGCTGACGGAACACGGGCATTTTCGGTCCTTCCTCCACAGGATAGGGAAGATGCCAGGTGCCGCCTTATCTACTGCGACTCCCCTTCGGACTCTGCCCTCCACACATTCTTCGAATGTGAAAGATGGAGGGCGGTGGAGGAAATCCACGGTGGCATAACCCTGGCAGAAATAGAGGGCTAGGGTTGGCGTCCCTCTGGAAGGGGCACCAAGGGTGGTACTGCATCGCTCTCCTCTGGAGCCTAGCTTGGTGGTCCTAGGGGAGAGGGATGCGGGTCCGTTTCCGCGGTGGATCGTGGGTCCCCTAAAAAAAAGGAAGGGGCGCTGACCTTGTGCTTCCGGGTGGAGCGCAGAGTTGACCCCACTCAGAGGGAGAGGTTTTCGCTCCGCGGTCAACGGAAGGGGGGGCGGTCTCGGGAGGCCGGAACAAAGGGTCACCACCCCGAAGAAATGTCTAACTACGATTCTGTGGTGGTGGCCTGGAGAGGGGGGGGGGTAATTTCCTAGGTTGCGTAATGCATTCCCCCCTCTGCAAAAAAAAATCCAAAGAGCGCAGATTGATTTTGTAATTATTACACAAGATTTATTGAAAATTTTGCAGCAATTGCAATATGCTTCTACAAAAAAATACTCCCTTTAATTGGGCTACAGAATGTCAAGAAGCTTTTGAGACTCTGAAATAAAAGCTCATCCAACCACCTATTTTACAATATCCAGATTTTGAAAAGCCTTTTATTCTAACCACTGACGCTTCCAAGTATGCTTTAGGTGCAATTTTGCCACAAGGAGAAATTGGCAAGGATCTTCCAATCTCCTACGCCAGTCGAACTCTTGATAAACACGAGATGAACAAACCAATAATAGAAAAGGAATTACTCGGAATACATTGGGCTATTAAGTACTTCAGACCGTATCTATATGGTAGACGATTCACAATTGTGACGGACCATCGACCTTTAGTAAGTCTGTTTACGCATAAAAATCCGTCATCAAAAATGACGCGTATCCGACTTGAACTTTCGGAATATGATTTCAACATTGTTTATAAAAAAGGTTCTTTCAACACCAATGCTGATGCATTATCTAGGATTAAATTGGATTCTGACGTACTTAAATCTATGATTCCAAAAATGCAAATTAATGTCGTCACGAGAAGCAAAAGCAAACAAAATAATGAGAATGAAATTAATGAGAAGGAAATTACAAGTACAGAACAGACCAGCGTGGAGTCTGGCCAACTTCATATCTGGGAAAGTACTTCGATTTCAGAAATAAGGAATATAAGAAAATTGAAATTTCAGAGTATTGATAAGGAGGTCCTACAAAAAAGAGAGGATAAGAGGAAATATGTTACTATAAAGAAGAAGAAAGTTATAGTGGAGTACAGTGATAATCCACATCTGAACTTAGGTTTGATACTGGAGAAACTGTCCTCGCAATGATTAACAATGGAATTGAAAAGCTAGCAATTTCAAGTAAAGAAGAATTATTAATGAAAATACGTATACAAGAATTTAAGAATAAATTTATGAAGCTGCAGCAGAAATTGAAAGATAAAGGAAAAGAAAACTTAAGTATTATAATTTACAATCCTCCAGAAAGGATTGAAAATGAAGACGACAAAGTAAGGATAATAAAATAATTTCATGATACGCCATATGCAGGAGGACTTTCGGGAGTAAAGAGAACAATCAATTAAATAAAGCAAAGATATTGTTGGAAAAATATGAATGCTATGGTCAAAACGTACGTTAGTAACTGCATAAAACGTAGACAAAACAAAATAATAAGACATACAAAAGAAAAATTAGTAATAACAGAAACACCCAACACGAGTTTTGAAATGATAGAAATAGACACTATAGGACCATTAAGACAGAGTAAACATTTGAGATACATATTAATAATTGTTGAGGTGAATTATAGTCTTTTACTGAACGCAGCCGTGTTGTGTATTGAACTGTATTTTACTTGTGAACTTTCAATATACTTACGACTTTCTTTTCTGTGCGTTTGTCAAACTAAGAAGTCCGCTGTTTTATTTGCATCGCCCTACTTTTCCTATTTTTCAAGAGGTTATGGGCGCAGGACTGCCGAAATAATTACGGGAGAAAAGGAAGAGTGCCTTGCAACAGTCTGACCTGTAGGATTCATCGTAATTTCAACGGATTTCGTGGATATCCCTATATAAATTTCCTTCTTTATGATGTCGCAGAACGTATTGGCGTCCATTAAGAAGTTGAGAGGTCGTGACAACTGGGATTCCTGGAAGTTTGCGGTAAGGACGTATTTAGAGCTTGAAGAGCTTTGGGATTGCATCGAGCCCGCGAAGGAGGCTGTTGTAGACGAAAAGAAAATGATAAAAGCGCGAGCGAAGATCATTTTGCTAATTGATCCCATCAATTATGTCCACGTACAGTCAGCGAAAACGGCGAAGGAAGTGTGGAACAGTTTGGAAAAAACGTTCGAGGACTCCGGGCTGACCCGCATAGTGGGATTGTTGAGGACTTTGATCACTACTCGTTTGGCGGAAAGCGATTCGATCGAGTAGTACGTGAATAAAATCGTTAGCTCAGCGCATAAATTGAGATCAGTGGCGATAGATGTAAGTGAAGAATGGGTGGGAACTTAACCTTTGGCCGGACTGCCAGATGAGTACCGTCCTATGGTAATGGGACTCCAAAACTTAGGCACGCCGATCACAGCTGATGCCATAAAAACGAAATTATTGCAAGACGTCGAAGGAGGACGTTCCGATAGTTCTGCCGTGTTCTTTGGTCAGCGATAGCCGTCAAAGAAATTGCGTGGTCCAAGGTGCCACGAATGTCAACGCTGCGGACATATCTCACGTAATTGTCCGACGAAAGCACAACAATTTAAGTCAAAGAACGTTGGTAGTGGTGGTATGTACATTGAATTTTTGGCTATATTCATATATAAGGGATTTTTTATATACGACTATACACTTGTACGCGCGGTGATACCTCATAGTGTCTTGCTTGAGCTCGATCAGTTAAATTTATTTACAAAATGAACGCGGACGATTCAAAAGTATCACCTCAAAGCGATGAGAAGACAGTCGAAGACGTTTGTACGGAAATAACGCAGCTTCGATTAAATTACATATTTTCTGGGAAAAAGACCCAGCTGCATGGTTTTTAGCAGTCGAGTCGCAGTTTACGGTCCACAAAGTCACAAAAGACGAAAGCAAATATGCGCACGTTCTAGCTTCCCTCTCAATCGAAGCGATAAACAGTATTATCGATTTCCTTGGAAATCCGCGACATTCGTTGTCCGAACAGCGTCGCTTAGAGCAATTGTTGTCATCGGAGAGTCTAGGGGATCGAAAGCCCTCCGACTTGTATAGGCAAATGACGACATTGTCAGGATCGATGTCAGTAGTCAACGAGAGTCTCATACAATTCATGTGGGAACGAAAGTTACCTTCAGCAATTACAATTCCACTTACAGTTGCTACAGATCAGGATTTCAAAACGAAATTAGAGCTCACCGACAAGATTTAGGAGGTAACTCAGCCCTCGAATATTTATTCCTTCCACAAACGATCCAAATTTATTGTTGATCCAAGACGAGTTAAAGAAAACAAGGTAGGAACTCTCCGAATTAAAGAAATTCTTCCGTAACTGACCCTGACGCGAGAGGTCGAAACAAGTCACCACATTCACGAAGTAGAACAGCACCAAAATCACCGGTCCGCTCACAATCCAGAAATAGAAACGTGTGCTGGTACCACCGGCGTTTTGGAGTCAGAGCAAATAAGTGTACACAACCGTATTTATTTAACAGAGACGAACACATTTCAGCTCCAGAGGCAAAGTTGTATTTTTCGCAGTGAATAAATCGTACTACGAAATATTAAGTGCTAATCTAAGCCTGCGAATGGACGCAAATAGCGAAAATATAGTGAAAATTGACAACATAAAATACCCGAATGAATGGTGAAATAAAACAGTAAAAAACAGAAACGCAGAGATAGAGACTCGCCACGTGCCCAGTATAATAACATCAAAAATTGAAAGAAAACAACAAGCTGGAAATAGATAGTAAATATTAAACTGAAATTCGTTTGCTAACAAGCCGAAATTAGTAAAACAGAAAACTAACCTAAAAGATAGACTGAAATTGAAATAACAATAAGAGGACAAAAGGAAATAGGATTAGATAGGAAGATTTTGACAAATAGAGTAGACAACACACATATCTGATAGAAAGCCTAAAAAGTAACCCCCTGCCCTAAAGCTTTTTAGAAGGCGAAGCGATCTCGTCTTACCACGTGCTCTTTAGCAAGGGTAAGTCATTATCACTGTACAAGCTCTTCAGCTTGGCAGACCTTTCATCGGCTGAATGCTTCTTAAAATTAGCATTTTTAAAATTCTCATATGTGCTTTTTAGTGCATTGAGTAGACATTTCAAATTGATTAATCCAAGTGCTTCTGAGCGCTGGATGATAATCTCTGCTATTGGACTTTGTGCTGATTAGCGCAGGTCAGAAACTTGGATATAAAGATAACAAAAATCTTTATTTCGTTGGTTTAAGCTTAAGGCGAGAATCAGGAGGGAGCTATCAGAACTTTATAGACTTTTCGCGGTAGCCACAGGAGAAAACAAACAGTTCTTTATAAATAAAATAAATAATATAAAGAAGGAAAGAAAATTAAAGAGGTTACAAAAGAAAAAGGCGACAAAAAAGTGAAATGTAATAATAGTAAATATAGGAAATATTAGGAAAAATATCTGTAAATCAATATTGAATAAATTTAAAGTGTAAATTTTACAAAGTTTTTCAATATGGGTGGAACGACGTCTAAGGAGAAAAAACAAGAAGAGGTAATAATTAATAACAACACCGATGCTTCTTCCAATCAATTTTATCAGCAAAATGGTCCGAGCAGGTATTTGACTGATATCGAATTAATACTTGTCATGCAATCAACCTAAAGTCATAGGCACCCAAGCGAATAATGAATGAACGTAAAAAGAATCCAAACAAAATTACGCGAACAGGTCATTACACACAGCATAACAAGCAGACAAGGTGAGTCCTGTAAACAATAATACGGGAATCTCGTGCCAAGACAAAAAAAAACACTCACCTGAACGAGCTTGCTTATTCTTATGCTTATTGTCAAATTGCACTTTCTTTACCTTCAGCTGGGTCTAGTACACTTAATTTAGGTTGATTGCATTGCATCACTGTGTAATGAAATAAGTAAGTAATAAATGCTTAATAGTGTAATGCGTCTTTTATGTTACTCAGATTCGCCAAGACCAACCTAGCGAACAGCCAATTGACCAGCTGTCCAGAAGTAAATTTCTTTTGGCGCTAAGAGCAGCGTTCACCCTCTAAGTAAAATTGGCGCTGGAGAGCTGCCGATATTGGAAGTGAATATGAGGCGCTAAAGAGCAGCCGATAACTAGATTTAGGCGCAAAGCTTGCAGCCGTAATTAAACAATTGAAAGACAGGTATAAACTCTTGTGTTGAAACTCTGCCTCTGCTTTATTTTCGATTCTTACGATCTATATATAC
>QYTT01075737.1:0-16775 GCA_006980735.1 Dasypogon diadema
ATTTAAAATCTGAAATTAGTTCACTATTTTTCGCGGAATTAACGATTTTAAAACACGGCGTTAGTAATTAAACACTTTTAAACCGTTTTGTTCTGGTTTTGCTGTTAAAAATTTGACAGTTAGTTTGACACTCAACCTACAAACAATCCTGGTTGACACATCAAAATTGGCCACGCTCATGTACAGGGTTTTTACACGTAACGCCCCATCCTTTACTGTATGATCGAAGCTTAAAACCAAAGTATAAATAAGAAGAAGATGTACTATTGGAAAATTGGAAAACTTTTGGAAAATGGGAACGAACGAATTAAAATAAAAGTAAAAAGTTAGCCGGTCGTGACGTCATTGATTTGTCCATGATTGATGTAAATAACTGGTAAATACAAAAGGGCGAGGGTAAAGATCGGCGAGTGCTTTGACCACCAAGTATTTAAAAGTGTTGTGCAATCTTTGCGTAATGTTTTAACTCAGGTGTGTTTGGTGTTCTCGCCTCGAACGAACCGTGTATTTACAAACAAACCACAAGTGCGAGTATATTGCGAACAGTAAGTAGCTGACAAACACTATCAGTTCCTAATGATTTCGGACTATACTATCTTGTCTGCTATCAATTCGTGGTAAGTGTAAAGAGACCGGGTTCAAAATTCATCAGTTGTGTCGGATTATACGTGAACATTTGCTAGTTGGCAAGTGATAAGTGAAAGAAGTACAAGATGACAAAAAAGTTCGGTGATTTGGTTGGTGCTATTGACGAGGGGACATCTTCGGCGCGTTTCATGATATTTAAAGCATGTTCTGCAGAAATAGTTTGCTCTCATCAGCTAAGTGTTCCACAGATATATCCGCAAGAGGGGTGGGTGGAGCAGGATGCCCTCCAAGTTTTTTCCATAGTGCTGAAATGTGTAGAGGGTGCACTAGAAAAACTTGTCGCAATGGGAGGAAGTCCAAAGGTTACCCACTGACATTACTCAAATTCACTTTGCTTAATTACCCTTTATAGGACATAATTGCGATTGGAATTACTAATCAACGTGAAACAACAGTTGTGTGGGACAAAACCACGGGGAAACCCTTGCATAATGCCATTGTTTGGTTGGACATGAGAACTTCCACCACTGTGGACCAGTTGCTCGATAAAATCCCTAACCACTCCAGGAATAAAAATTATCTGAAGCCGTTGTGCGGTTTGCCTTTGTCTCCGTACTTCTCGGCTGTAAAGATTCGATGGCTGAAAGACAACGTCCCGAAGGTGCAGCAGGCTATTAAAAATGGCACCTGTCTGTTCGGCACAGTAGACACATGGTTAATTTGGAATCTTACAGGGGGAATAAACGGTGGGCTCCACATTACAGACGTTACAAACGCATCCAGGACGATGTTGATGAACATTGAAACATTGCAGTGGGACTCGCACCTATTAAAATTCTTTGAAATTCCTCGGGAGATCCTTCCAAATATAAAATCAAGCTCGGAAATATACGGCATGGCAAAAGTTGAGGGATTGCTGGTTAGTATTGCAGATTACTCTGTTTTATCCTATAGTTAGTCACGTGCCTTTACAAGGATGTACCCATCGCCGGCTGTCTTGGAGATCAACAAGCTGCACTGGTTGGCCAACACTGCCTACAAATGGGACAAGCAAAAGCTACATTTGGAACCGGCTGCTTTTTACTATTCAACACTGGGAACACGATCGTGAACTCTGCTCACGGTTTACTGACCACAGTTGCTTATCAACTAGGCAAGAATTCAAATCCTGTGTACGCGTTAGAAGGAAGCGTCGCAATTGCCGGTGCTGCTCTTGGGTATTTTTAAAAATTTGCACTCAAAAGGAACTAACAATTCTTTTCAAGATGGCTCAAGGACAACATCTCTATTGTTGATAACTTCGAAGAAGTAGAAGACATCGCCAGATCTGTAGAAAATTCAGGAGACGTTTACTTTGTGCCGGCCTTTAGTGGATTATACGCCCCTTACTGGAATCAGGAAGGTCGAGGGTAATTCGATTTTTTATAACTGCAGCTAGCTGAGAGCTCTCTCTTAGAGTTATATGTGGACTAACTGAAGAAGTGACAAGGGGACACATCGTAAGGGCAACTTTGGAAGCAGTTTGCTTCCAAGTTCGAGATATTCTCGACGTAATGAGCAAGGATACTGGAGGCGCTCTTAGTGTGTTAAAGGTGGACGGAGGCATGACTTCGAATAGTCTTTTGCTCCAAATGCAGGCCGACCTAGTAGGTCTAGATGTGATGAAACCTAAAATTTTCGAAACCACGTCGTTGGTAATAGCGACATTCAACACGTATAACTGCAATAACAGGGGGTTTTTTACAGGGTGCAGCAATGGTGGCGTACCGGGCAGTGACAAATGGCAATATTGGTAGCATAGATATTTCCCAAGACAACATAGTCTACAAGCCCCTGATAACGGAAAACGAAAGGGACATGAGGTACTCGAAATGGAAGATGGCAGTGGAAAGGTCCTTTGGCTGGGATTCTTCAAAGTCAGAAAGCAGGAAACTGTTTTTACCGTAAAATATTATTGTGTGAAAGGATATAAATGTAGTTTTGTTATAAGATGTGCATTTCAATTTTGATCCTCGGCAACCGGCTGCTCCAGATCGTTTAGTATTCCGCCTAATGCGGCATCATCGAAGGGTCGCATCTCTGGTTCCGCTGGGATTGCAATTGGAGGAGGTGGTATTGGATTTCCGCCTTCAAAAATCAAAACAGTGCACAACAGACATACGTCAAGTAATTAATTCTACTTACTGGCATCCAATTCCAGGGGGGGATCTGCATTTGCCTCCGCTAAGTTTGTAACCGATTTCGATTTTACGCACTGGAAGTCAACATGACGGCTTTTCGCCTCTTCCTTTTCCCAGGACATGTGTATAAATGGTCGTTGCACGTAACTGTATATAACCTGCAATTCATGCCAGTATAGCCTAGTTATCACGAGGGACCGTTGAAATTTACCTCTGCCCTGCCTCCTGGTCGCTTCCTCACTTTTTCCTTATGTGTTGGGTAGCCTTCTATGCCACAACGGATCTTCTTTAAACCTCTGTCCTTCATCACTTGCTTGGCCACGTCTCTGTTCTCGATGTATTTAAAGAAGCGGTGCATTGCAGTGCTGGCGACAGCTAAAAGGTTGTGTAATTAATGCGGAGAATGCTTGATAGTGTGTTATAAGTTACTTTGACAATATTCTTCTCCCATTTGTGGAGGATACTCCTCATCCCAGTCAACGACATCATCTTCGAGAAGTACGACCACATGACATTCACGATCTCCTCTTTGTGCAGAAGCCACCATCAGCGGCAAAATCAGATCTTCAAGAAAGACTTCAAACTGTTGCCTGGCGCCTTCGTTGCTCAACTCGTGAAGCAGCCCCCCTACAAGATATCATTTCTTTAGGGCACATTTTTGAGGTTCTGGGCGTCTTACTTAAGTTCTGACAACGCACTGTTGTTGCATCAAAAGGAATTAAAAGATAATCGCAAGCTTCCTTCAACTCAGGGACGGAAACCGTGGGAGGGCATTTAATCAAACCATTTTTGTAGTAGTCAAGAATCGCTCGAAACACAGTGTGGGAAATCCCTTCAGCCACCTCATATTCCCCCCTGTCGTTGGGGTGAGTGAACTCAATGCCAGAACTGAACATTCTACCAAGCATTGTGTTGGGATGAGCCGTGAACAATGCAGGGTCAATTACAAAGCGCATATTATCTACAACTAAAGTGATTCGATCTCCAATTTGTTTACTAGAACTAGTGCTTGAAGACGGTTCCGCCTTATTTGATGCAATATTATTTGAGCAACCTGAAGATCTTTTGTTTTGAAGCTCGCTGGACACATTTCTCTGGACATATGAGCTCCTTGTATACAATTGACACATTTTAGCCAATACACTGTTGAAGAACGAAACAAAAGCAATTTTACCTGGACCTATTTTTAAATATCCTACGACGTCTCTCGTCTGACCCATTGTATTCCTCGTTACTGCTGCTGCTGCTGTACGATCCCTCACGATTAATATTACCTGATGGTGTAGACATTCCCTTTTTACGCTGTGCGGATATTAAACAAAGGTAACAAAGAAGATTAAATAATATATTCGCTATTTTCGCTGCTATTATTTCTCTCTTCGTACAAAAACACCCCAAACGGGACTTTCTACCGATTGAAACTGCTTCTTCTTCTTCTTCTTTGTCTAATTAGAATAGCCTCTGCAAAATTCTATCAAATTCCAATTCTTACAGCAACATCTCATTACCCATCAAAATCCAAACTGGCAGAATTTCTTCCAGTTATTCCCTTCAGACAAAAAATCCAAGTCCCCAAATTTCAACGAATTTCGATAAATTTTGACATTGGAATTTGGTAATTTGGTAATTACGAAATCTTCTTCTTGATCTGATTTTTATATTTTTTATTTAAAAGTCTGGAGTTGCCCTATAAAAAATATTTAACAAATGATGCTCAAAATTAAAATTTTTTATTTATTAGACATTTTGTAACATAAGCTTTAGAATTAGGTAGGTAAATTTTACATTTTGTAAGTTTTCCATATAAATCCACAATTTATTTTTTGGATATACTGAAGGAAGCATATAAATGTAAAGGGGGAAGGGTACAGAAAATAAAATAACTCTTTAAGTGCCTTGCAAATATTGCAGAAAAGATTGTAAAATCACATAAAAAATGCCAGAAATAAGGGAAAAGGCAATTGCGTTTTACAGTTCTAACTGAAGTTATTGCCATCTTGCGGAACAATTTCTTGACGCAAAGTTGAGAAAAATGGAGTCGAATTAATATGGCGGCCGTCTATATTCTTGTAAATATTAAAAATAAGAAAATGACAATTTTGAGGAGTATTTAGATGAAGTGATTAAAAGTTTCCATTTGTTCTGCTGACGAAATAACCAGATAGATATATCGGTGAAAGTTTTAAGAAGAAAAATGCATGGAAACAGAAACTGATTTAGCTATGGCGGGGATCACTTGAGTTGTTTACTCGAAACTTATTTGTTGAACAAAACAATTTTTGACAACTATCTCCGCACATCAACAAAACTACAAGTGGAAAATAGCTCCCTCGAGGAGTAGAATGGTTACAAGTGCTAAAACTATAAAACAAGTGAGTGTATAAAAGCAAGAACAATAATTGTCAGTAGTTTTCCCCTTTCCATAAAGACGTATTTGTGAAGTGGGCAGGACATTTCACTCGATTGAAATCACTTCGAACGTGAGAATTGCGGAACTCTCCTTCCTCAAAACCAAAGATATGGTATTTTAAATAATGTAGTGAGTATTATTGTGATGTTTTGATACCTGGAAAATAGGTGTTACAGTATTGTTCCTCTGCTAGGCTGAAGTGTGTAAAATATGCAAATAAGCTTAATAAGCCTATATATGTTTTTCCACAATTGAAATGTCACAACGGGGGAAGAGAGGAAATCGTTTAGAAAACGAGAGTCAACCGCCTTTGAAAAGGCGAAAAGGCAGACCTCCAGCAGGAGCAGCCTTCGACAATGAATATGAGGTGTCCACCAACACAATTCCAGTGGTGTCTGCTGGTGTGCAGACCAACATTGGATCCTCGTCATCAACGCTATGGCAAGCAAGGTCTATTACCGATCTTAAAATTTCAAGTATTTATAATAGGAGTTCATCGGAAGCACCCGCGGAACTCTTTAGGTATAATTGAGGGCAGGAGCACTTTACGGCACATTCGATATAAATTTGTCACAATTACAGAAAAGACTTAATAAGTGCGATGAAATTACCGGACTCCGAACCACTTTCAACGGATGAGTACTGGATTATTACGGATCAATGGAAACAAGAGTGGGAAAAAGGTGTACAGGTGCCAGTAAATCCGGATTCGTTACCAGAGCCTAGTGTAAAACTTCTTCTACAGCCAATTGCTGCTCCAAAGCACGATTTTAAGCTGTAAGTAACGTCGTTTGATTGCCTCACCAAAATTCTAATTCTTTTCTTGTTTTTAGCCCGAAAAATAAGTACATACGTATTACGAAGGATGATACCTTTGACCCAGATCTCCATCATTTATCGAATGCACCAACACTAGCGGAGTCCGCATGCGCTTATGACCTAGATCAAATTGACGAAGTGTGGCTTAAGTTATTAAATAATGAAAGGGCACTGTGCGGAGCACCGCCTATAACCGACGGGCAGTTTGAGCGAGTTATTGAGGAACTTGAGGTAAGTGTCGGCGTTGAAATTTTTTTTAGTTATGTTAAGAACACCTGTATCGCCTGCCTTTAGGTTCGTTGTTGGGACAAGATCCAGGCGATTATGAAAAGTGAGGAAGGCTTAGGGATAGAGTATGATGAAAATGTTATATGTGATGTCTGTCGATCTCCTGATTCCGAAGAAGCGAACGAAATGGTATTCTGTGATAAATGTAATATTTGTGTACATCAGGCTTGTTATGGTATAACAGCTATCCCCTCAGGTAAATAAGCCTACTGTAATTGGCCCCATCGGTTTTACAATTTTTGCTTTTAGGGCAATGGTTGTGCCGTTCGTGTGCGGCAGACGAAAAGCCTGATTGCCTTTTGTGCCCTAACAAAGGTGGAGCAATGAAGTGTACCAAATCAGGGAAAAAGTGGGCTCATGTCTCTTGTGCTTTGTGGATTCCTGAAGTCAGTATAGGATGTGTAGATCGCATGGAGCCAATCACAAAAATCTCAAGCATTCCACAAAGTCGATGGGCTTTGATATGTGTGTTGTGTAGGGAGAGGGTGGGCGCATGTATTCAGTGCTCGGTTAAAACATGCAAAACTGCGTATCATGTTACTTGTGCTTTTCAGCACGGTCTCGAAATGCGAGCCATAATTGAAGAAGGAAATGCCGAGGATGGTGTGAAATTACGGTCGTATTGCTTAAAGCATAGTGTTAGTAAAGGTAAAAAGGACAATAAGTGTACTAATAACAATGGTGTTGGCTCGGGTTCCGATGACGATGAATGTCGTAAGCGGAAAATGAGGAAAGACATGACTTCCGAGGAGAGAAATCAAGTTCGGGTTCTGAGGCTACAGGTAAGTTATTTTTCTTTACATCTGCTTGCAAGTGTTGAATAATAATAAAAAAAGTTCAATAAATCTTAAAATATCGTGTGTAAAAACGCAAGAAGGCTTTAAACTTTTTCCACTGCTGAACACTTCATTCTGTTCTATCCATTCCTTAGGTTTTTCTTAAGGCTTTTGCCGCCCAACCGTTTTCTACAAAATTCCGAGATAGCTATTTGATTTAGCTCGATATGACATTCTATAGCTGAACTAGGGGCCTGATTATGTAATTTGGTTCTATGGTATCGGCAATTAAATTTATGGTGGGATTCTAGGGTCGAGGGTGTGTTTATGTAATTCGATTCGATCGCATCGACAATCTGGCCCTTGATCCTACAATACCGCTATAGCTTCGGTATTCGATCCTATCGAATCGCCTTATATAAGCAGCTCTACTCAGCTATAAAAAGTCGTTTCGAGCTTAGTTACTATGTTGGCTGCCATTTGCATCACGGGTGATGCACACTTGAAAGCTGAACAAGTGCATTTTAACACGTAGTTCTCTCACAAAAGCTTTCATGCAATACTAATTTACACTTTTAGGCATACTTTTAGTTGTGCTGAAACAATTGTTCATTTAATAATAAAAGACCTGAGGCTGTAGCACGTAACTTGTTTCGATTTAGGTCGAAACAATTCCTATAGCTGAATCACGTGTTCAATTTCTAATAAGAATTCATACATTGATTCCAGCTATAGGAAGTAGTTTCGACTTAAGTCGAAACAAATTACGTAGCCCTGAAAACAAAAGCAAAACGTTTATATGCAGTTTCAGATGTTATACTGCTTGAAAAACCTCGCCTTTTTGAATAGAAGTTGGTATGTGCTGAATTTGTTTTTTTTTTTTTAGTTTGTTAAAATTCCAATATTTCCAATAGATTTTGAACACATGATCACTTTTGAATGGCATAAATTGAAAAGGAACTTTTTGTCGAGTTAAAGCACGTTTGGTTATTGATATCTTGTTATGATAAGTTTTTCTTGCGTTATGGAATGACTCATCCAAGATGTTGTTGCTACCCCCATAAGAGAACATTAAAAGTAGATTCTTCAAAAAAGGTTGTATTTCAAAAATTCGTAGTACATACCACGTAATCTGTTTCAACTTAACCTGTTAAATTTCTAATAAGAATTCATTTGCACTAAACCTACCAAGCCTGGTCATTTTAACCGGTGACCTCTCTTCAATTGCATTATTCAGCGTATTATTTCTATGTCAGTTGTAAGCATCTCGGTAGGTTTAGTGTTAATGCATGAAGCTATAAGAAGTCGTTTCAACTTAGCTGAATTAAGCTACATGCTACCAACCCTGCTTCAACTTGACACCACGTTCTATAGCTGAATTCAATGCAGGAATCGTTATAAAGAATATAATATCTAATTCAGCTTTTAAAATTAACAAGTATGCAATGAATTGCAAATAATTAATAATAATTAACACATTAAGTGCCATGTCATTCATACATGAATGGCACCAATAACTAAATACATGTATACATGTGGACCTTTTTTACACGTGGATGGTACCATGTAAAAGCAAGAAATCGCACAAAAAACTGCGTAAAGGCAAGTAAATAGCGTGAATATCCACGTAAACGTAAATCGCCTAGGGATAATAACTTTTTAGGTTTTTCTTCAAGAATTCTTGGTAGCAAGCATGTATAAATATAACTGGTATCCGTGTTAATAAGAAAATGTATAGAAAAGCCGTGCAACAGAAAATTAACCGCATAAAAACCGCGCAAACGCAAGAGCAATCGCGTAAAAAGCGTTCCAAGTGTAAAACTATGGCAAGGAATGTAATAAGGTGCAAATTAATTTGTTTGCAATACATTGGAAAAGATTCTTTCAATTGATTGACATCTTAAATTTTTAATTAAAAAAACTCCTTGCATACAATTCACAGACAGTAGTATGTAACTTATTTCGACCTTACAAAAAATGGCTTTCTGTAGCTGAATTATATGTGATTTAACAACTTTTTTACAACCTCGCAGCAGCTTCTTATGCCTGAATGGCATTTACATTTCCAATCAATATTTTAAAAAGCAATTCAGATATAAAAAGTAGAATTGTACGTGGAATGGTAGCCCGTAACTTTGGGTGGTATCACGTAATTTGATTAAACTAATTCGAAACGGCTTCTCATAGCGAATTAAATGCAGGAACTCCTTTAATTATTACTACATACTTCTTTATTTGTTTCTATTAAAACCTTAACAATAGCAAATTTAGAAAAAAGAAAAAATTCTAATGAATATTTCAACTAAAAGTTTAATAAAATTAAAATTCAAGAAGAAAATAAATTACATAACAATAGGAAAGTAGTGAGGATTAACAATTAAGTAAAATATGCTATTAGAAATTCAAAACAATTCAGCAATTACGTGCTATTGTCTTTGTTTTAATTAACTCTACAAAAAATTTTGATAGTTGAATTTATTTAGGGAATCATGATGGGAATTCTCCACTTCAGTTGAAACAAGTTATGTGCTACTACCCCTGAATTCAATATACAAACACTTATTAAAAGATGTAATTCAGCTATAAAATTTGCTTCGGCTTCTGTTGAAACAATTTATGTACTAATACCGCAACTGTTAAAAATTTTTGCCAATTTAATCGAAACAAATTATATATTGCGACTTCTGAATTATTTTAGGTTGCGTTAAATTAGTATAATTAACACATTCCATTCTGTAAACTGTATGACTGAAAGAAAATATTGGAATAAAATCAAACAAGGAAAGAGATGATAATTATTCGTTTTCATACACTATTAAATATTTGGCATCTAAACCCTGCTAAATTACGTATTAATATGTTAACACACTGCCATATCTGGATGATGCCAATAGCTGAATACGTAGCTGAATAAAAGTAAGCAATCAACGTGAAATTATTGAGCTTGGTTGGCTCCGGACGGTATAAAGTGCTACAATAATTTGGTGGTTCGAAACCTAGGTTACTCAGAAGATCCGTTGGAAAATGTGTCAAAAAATCGGTGAATCTAGCGATTACTATTATTTAAGTTCCCCTAGCGATTGATGTATTTTCAGGAAAGGTAGATATCGATTAGAGAAGTTACATACATAAAAATGCCTTATTGGATTACTGGTAGATAAAATATAAAAACATAAAAATTTCACTGCAAAGATAAGGAAAAACATTTGTAAATTAAATAACTGAAATATTCCGCTTTACGTAAAAAAATTGCGTATGTAGGTATAGAAATATAATAAACTCTGTGAAACGAAATCAAGTTCGCACTTAAATAGCTTTAATTTACCGTAGTTGATAATATTAAATTTTTTTAATTGTGTTAATCCCTTTTGTAAAGCGTTTAATTTGTGTAGGGTTGGTTCTCTAACTAAATCTTTAAAACTTACAATATTGTTCAAGGTCCACTGTATTAAATACTGATTTATTTCCAAGTAATAAAATTAAACTGAAATATTATCACATCTAGAGGAAGACTGAGGTGGTTACAATTTAGAAAAAAATTCAATTTCCTCCTGGATTTAGCGGTTCTTGATGCAACCTTATGATTTCAAGCATAACTTTCGTATGGACAATGCGCTTTCTGATAAAGTTTGTTTCCCATGTCGTATTGGCGATAAATAAGGCATATACATTATTTTGTAGCATTAGAGAGCTAAAGCCTTTAAATTATAAAAAGATCATATTTCTATAGCAGTAATACTTTAAGCGGTAGAATGGTGGAAATAAAAATTTTTGTCAATGAACACATAAAAGAGCTAACGCTAATTTATACTGGGGGTAGCACTACTGCACAGATATCCGGCACCCTACTTCATTTTAGAAGGTTGTGACTAGGCCGTTTCATAAAAACCGCCGGCGACAGGGTAAAGTGTTTTAATGTTTTGATAAGAATTTCTGCATTGGGAGTCGCTTCGACTCTTGCAGTTAGACTAATTGGTAATTCAACTGTAGAAATTGTGTTTACATTTCTATTACATTTCAATTATGTTCAAATTGCTTATTTGGAATTTACCACATGACGCAGCCGCAGTATATTGTCTGTCACGTTTAATTTGATCGCTCACAGCCCACTCAGCTGTGAGGTCCACGTCTGTAGATTTCCTCCTCTATGCGTGTGGGTTTGATTCCCGCAAAAGGCGGGAGTTTGACGGGTATTGACGAGAATTGCACTTGCGAAGCCACTGGGTTGTTACACGGTAACAACCAAACCCGTCATTTTGACCGGTAACCTCTCTTTCAATTGCATTATTCAGCGCATTATTTCTATCTCTGTTGTAAACATCTAAGTAAACTTAATATTAGATATAATTGCGTAACAATTTCTAAAGCTGAATCATACGTTAAATTTCTAATAAGAATTCAGCTATAAGAAGGCATTTCCATGTAATTGAAACAAGTTAGGTGCTACCAACCCTACTCTAAACCTGCGGTAAGTAATCCATATGTTTGTATGGGCGTTTTGCTTGTTTTAAAGACTTTTTCTCTGAATTGCTTTACACTTATACACAACAACCCCATATATATATCTGTAGATAAGTTCAAGAAGAACTGATATCAGTTTTTTCTGTTTGGAGCTAAAAATGCCAGTGTACATAATTTTTCACTCTTTAGTAAAAACTGCAGAGGAATATGTTGGTAAGGAATCCGATCAACTCCCATTTGAAATAATGAGCATAAATTAAGAGTATTATTTTTGACATTAACCCTTCTTGAACTTATCCACAAATACATAACGGCCCATAATTTTGTTTTTCTAATCCGTCCAGCAACATAGAAATTACTTTTGTGACGACGACTTGATCTACCAAGTCTACATTTTAACTTGACCAAATCGGAATTTTGTAGTTCCCAAGTCCTTTCCTCACTCATTGAAATTCGCATTAGCGGTGTATTTATAAAATTTCGAGGTCTATAAATGTTCCAATTAAAGTGTACGATTTTTATATATTTTCTTGCAGGAAGTTGAAGCAGAATTCGACAAACATGTTAACGTTAAGGATGTTAGTTGTCACCTTTTGGAAGTGGATCAAGACGCGATTATGTGCATTTACAATTATTGGATTCTAAAGAGAAAATCGAGAAACAACCGGGCCCTTATACCTCCGAAAGCTGAAGACGTGGATATGCTTTCCAATAAACAAGAACAAGCGGACATCGAAAAGAGGAAAATGGTGGTACATCTTCGGCAAGATCTGGAAAGGGTGAGAAATTTATGTTATATGGTAAACAGGCGTGAAAAATTGTCTCGTTCGTTCTTTAAAATGCGGGAACAAATATTTTATAAGCAAATTGCTGTGTTAAGTGATAGTTGCAATAGGGAATATGACGATAGTTTTATTAATGCGGTAATAAACGCCAATAATGGTAATTCGGTATATGACAGATTTTATTCAAGTAGTAGTTCAGCAAAAGAAAATAGTTTTGATTTGGAAGATATTACACAGAAACTTCTTGGGAATCAAAAATCAACTGAAGTCCATAATCGTAATGAGGGTAAAAAATTTAAGAAAATGAAATATAAAAAAATTCACGTAAACGGAATCTCAGACAAAAAGAACGACAGTGTGTTTGACGAAAGCTGTTTATCGTCGAATTCTGATTCAATAATTGATGCTGACCAAAAATCAAATAAAAAGAAAAGCCCTACGGCATCTAAGCCCGTACAAAGGCGGAAGCGGCGCAAAAGTGTTGCGTCTTCTCTAGTGTTAGGTAGCTCGAGTGATGAAGAGAATACAAAGGATAAGGTCCCAGTGCGTAAGAAAAATCCACCCTTACATCAAATGGAAAAAGAATTAGCTAAGGAGAGCGGACACATATCTTCATCTAGCAATGACAGTGATGAAATTATTTCTATTAAAAAATCTGATAATCAATCTACAAATAAGAAATCTACAAAGCCGATATATTCGGACACGGACAGTACCGATAAAGAGAGAACTGATAATACGATAAGTGATTCTCAACATCAAATGTTTCGAACTAAAGCAGCTATGAAAGAGTTTACATTGCAAAGTAGCAAATTAAAGCAAGAAATTAAGAAACCACCTGTGGCAAGTAAACCGAAGGAAGTGGACAAGGGGAAGTCTAAATCTGAGGAAGGCACTAGTTCTAGTGATAAAAATAAGATGAAAGAAAAGTGTGTAAAATCTACAGAAAACGAAAATAAAAAAGATGACAGGAAAAAGGGGCAAAAGTTTCAGCTAAATGAAGATGTTTTTAAGGGATTTCCTACAGATTTATTAGTCGTACCTCAAAGACAAGCAGCAAAGAAAGCCTCAGAGAAAATGCTTTCAACAAATTTATATGCCACCTCAGGACCACAAAAGAAAGATTTTCGAGAGTCAAAAATTGAAGAAAAAGATAGCGAACGTTTGCTTGTGAAAGAGAAAGAAAAGAACAAAGAAAAGGAATCAAAGGATGAGGAGAGGGAAAAGGAGAAACATTGCGCAAAACCCAGGGGAAGACCTCCAAAGTCTTCAAAAGAGGAAAATAAAGATCAACATAAAGATAAACATAGAACAGAGTTGAAATGTAGTGATACGTCTTCTGAACAAAATAAAACAGTCTCTGAGAATAAAAACAATCTTCTTGTGGCTTATGTACCTCAAAGACAAGCGGCAAAAAAGGCTGCGGAACACATAAAAAGTGGTATGGGAAAATCTGTTGTTACAGAATGTACCGCAACCGCAGGAGATGACAAAGAAAAGGAGAAGGATAAAGACAAGGAAAAAGAGAAAGAAAAGGAGAAAGTGATAGAGAAAGTAGTGGACAGAGAAAGTGAAAAAGAAGACTCTGATAAAAGAATTGAAAGGTCGGTAAATAAAGAATGTAAGGAGGATAAGAAAGTTGTTAAGGCAAAAGAAGTGCCTGTATTGGAAGATAAGAAGAAAAGAGTGGAAAGGAAATCCTCACCTCCCATTATTCTGACATCCTCCAGTTCAGAATCGAGTTGCTGTTCATCGTCTTGCAGTTCCTCTTCAGAAGAAAGTGATGCTGAAAATGCAAGTCCGGTAGAGAAAACTAGGCCGAAGCAATCGGATGTGTCAGAAAAGATGCGACAATTGTCCCCCTTAAAACTAAAAGAATCCGATCAAGCTAGAAGGAGTTCTGATCGTCAGTATATTCCTGAACCTGAAAATTCTGCCAGCAAAATACGAACTCCCGTTAAGGATGAAAATATATTGCGAAATTTTAAAAGTCCTCGTCTATCCATTGAAACTAAAGTAAAAAACGATGATGAAGGGAAGAAAGATAGTACAATTAGAAACTCAAGTCCTCCAAGCACCGCACAAAGCACAATATCCCCGTTAAAGAGACCCCAAAATTTACACGGTGAGAATGATAGATTGAAAAATATTGACACAATGCAGGTGGATGAGTCCTTTCAGAAAACGGAGATTCGCAAAGAAATTGCCAGAAAGGAAATGATCGTGGAAAATGTGAACGTTTGTGAAATGCCAGTAAAATCAAATCTAAAGAGCCTTGAAGAAGAAATAGCGCAACGTAAAGCAGATCTTATCTCTTTGTCTACCTCCAGTTGCAATAACAAAATTAATAAAAATATAGGTTCTTTGGACAAGTTATTGAACAGGAAAGAGAAAGAGAGAAAATATCTAGGAGAGATTGAATCAGGTAAATTGTTGCCCAAAAAAGATGAGCAGAGCAATTTCAGTAAAGATAAAATTCGAGAAGAAAATAAAAAGCCATGTAAACTATCCCCCTCGCCTTATGTACATC
The DNA here is from genome assembly GCA_006980735.1 of Dasypogon diadema. Classification (NCBI taxonomy): domain Eukaryota; kingdom Metazoa; phylum Arthropoda; class Insecta; order Diptera; family Asilidae; genus Dasypogon; species Dasypogon diadema. The sequence goes on from QYTT01075737.1 coordinate 14,838, forward strand.
ACAAAAGTCCAGAAGTTATTGACATAGACTCTGAATCGTTAGAAAGTATAAAAAGTAAAGAAGAAAACAAAGAAAGTTTAGAAATAAGTGAAAATACGTCGCTGGTACAAAATGATTCTAGAGATATAAATAAAGGTAACAGCGAAGATATCAGAATTGTGGAAAACGATTCATTCTTTCAGTCAGTTAAGAGCCAAAATAACATCTCTAAGACAGTGGAAAAGAAAGATTCTTTGTTTGATATTGTTAATCAAGAGTCACCGAAGTCCGATCATAAGGAAGAAGTTGATGTAATGCCTCCGCCACAAAATGAATCCTTTAATACTTCTGTACCCTGCGATTTTAACATGGAACCAATTTTTGAGACCAAAAATGAGGAAGATAGCGCTAGAGAAACAATGAATTTAGTTGAAAAATTACGGCAAAAGTATAAAAGGAGTTCATCGATAAGTATGAAATCTGACGACTTTACAATCCAGACTGAGAATAAGGAATTGGACTTAAAGTCAAATGCAAGTCTCAGTGTGGCAGTGACCACGATAGATCTCGTCGGCCAAAATAATAAAAGTACGTCAAGTGTTGCGTGTGGGTCCCAACTAGGTGAAGCTTCGAGAAGAAAAAGCGCAGATCTTACGGAAGATGAGGAATGCAAAAGTGAAAAGGGAAGTTCGTCAGATCCGTTGATAAAGTTTTCTCAGAATACCATGAATTTTCTCGACAAGAGGCAATCAGATTGCCACACTTCGCCTTCACATGAAAAGGAATATAATAGGGGTTTTGAGAAACAGAGTCAGTTGAATACAAGGGATAAGCTGGAGAAGAAATCAGAGCAGTTCTTGAAATCTAGTGATTGTTTTGATAATATTGCTGGCTCGAATTTTTTTAAAGTTGATTTTACAGATATAACCGAGAAAGATAATGTCGGAACAAATACAGGGTCGTCTAAATTAGATTGTGACTATGACGAAAACACCAGGATGCAGTCGCCGTACATGAATGCAACAAACATGTGGAATGAAAACGACTTAATACAAACGAGGAGATCTGTTTCATCATCTCCGAGCTCAATTTCAGAATCGAATGATGACTTAGTCAAGATAAACATACCACCTGTTGTGAACAAAACGTTACCTAGCGAATCACAATTGAATTCAGTGCGTTGCAATACGAATATAGAGAAAACGAACTTCAATACTCTAGAACAGTTTGATATGGCGGCATCGCAGCAGTTCCCAATGCAGCAGCATCAACCAACTGCACAATCTGTAGTCAATGGGGTTGATATGATTCCTTCATATAATTTCCCTGAAACTAACCAATATAATGGTCCAGTAAGCCTGTTTCCTCCCCAAGCTGTGTCCAATTTAAACGTTCAAATGCCTTTTCCATCACCGGGAGCAGCTCTTTTTCCACCTGCCATCAGCGGATCAGTGCCATTGTCCCAGTCCTCGCAATCAACAAATCCTCTTTTTAGTCATCTGTCGAAACAGAATCAGAACATGTCATCGACCATTCCTAACGATGATGGGAGTACTTATCCTATATTAGGACAATCCTGTGGGGCGGCATTTACATCTTCATCTCACAATCTTGCTCTAACCGCAGCTATAGTCTCGACGTCGGTAGGATCAGTGCCAGTGTCCTCGCCTCAAATGATTCACAACAATAATTTTAATATGCAAACGTCAGGTGTACTGAATAATGCGGGGCAGGATAGATCTTCAGGTTTGAATCAAATAGTAGGGTGCGATGTTATTTCAAATAATAACATAAGTAACAAAGATTCACCGTCAAAGCGCACATCTGCACGCTTTAGCCAGCAGATAAAATCTCCTCAAATGCATAAAAGTCCAGGCAAAAGCCCAAGACAAATGGAAATGTTGAATAAGCAGAATCTTAGCGTAGGTGCACAAAAAGTTAAATGTGAAGGTGGACGTC
>QYTT01075744.1:0-10422 GCA_006980735.1 Dasypogon diadema
TTCGTTCTTTTGAGTTAATTGGTGCTCCTTTAATACTTCTATGAGGATATCTGTAATGGCAAAAGCTTCCAAAGTTGGATTCTTATTTGAAAGCAAAAAATTTACATACACATCTTCTGCACTTATAAATCAGAATATCGTCGAAAATATATAAGTAAAATTTACGCTATACATTTTAAAGCAATCACCGTATTTCTAATATTACCGAAAGTTATTTGACACAGAGTCAATTGCAACTAAATCTATGAAAATTCTCGCACTCGAATTTGTAACCTCGGTTCAAGTTCTGAACTGAAGTTCAAATCATTTACTGAGAGAGAATTTCTACCTGTAAAATTTGAACACATTCTCAATATAGCGCCAGGGGATCTGAATATTTTAATATTTAATTAGAGCATAAAATTGAAAGTGTTCCATTCTGAATGGGAAAGGATCTTAAAAGAGAAATCGAGTAGAATGAACCCTTCCGTATTCGTATAAAAAACTATTGTTCTTTCTTATATACTTTAGCCTTCCTTACCATCGGTGCATACAAATCAGACATTCGTATATTTTAGTGGAAGGCATTATAAGGGCAGTCAGTTTTAAAGGGGTGAACTATGAAATAAGACTTTGAGTTTTTTTTGTATATAGATTTAGATACCTTTTTAAATGTTTGTGACGTGATTAAAAAATGATATTTAGTACTGTAGTTGTTGTGTTTTTCGAAAAGTTTAGTAAAAAGACAAGTCTTTGATAACGGGTGATCTCGTACAGTAACAACTTTACAAGTGGACTAGTGTTTCACAAAATTTATGAGTATCCTAATGTAAACTCTAGAAAAATTGCTTTTGTTCTAAATATAAGTCATTCAACAAATTGATGGGTATTGAACAGTCAGCAGTAGTATTTATACCACATTCAATGGGCAAAAGCACTTTTGCCAGCTGATTTCCCGCGAAGGGTGGCTTTGTGTTGTTGGAAGTAAGATAGAATGTCCAATAATCCAAGTCTTCTTTAGAGATGAAAATAATTTCTCCAGGAATACCATTATTAATATACACACGCAATATTAGAAACCCGTCATTGGCAATAATCTTCACTTAATGTATAGGCCGGAATTTATCTTCGTTCGTTTTTAACAATTAAATTGTACCCACATGAAATCATTGGTTCGAGGAGTTTAACTGTATTGACTACCTTGAGCTCAAGACCTTAAATTTTTACAAGGCGCTTATATCTCTGGCTTATATAAACCTCGCGATATTTTTTATTGTGCTCCCCGATAAGTATGTCTTTTGAGCGACCTTCCAGTAGATAAGAAATTAAAATATGCGTAGAAAGTAATCTATTGTGACTGATAGAACTAAGCACGTTACTGAATAAATAAAAATGGTCCTAGAATGGAACCCTCAATTGTATCACGACTGACGTTATAGGACACAGTTGTGTAGAAGCTGTTCTCCAAGTCTTCTTCGCACCGTGGCTCTACTATCAGATCCAAAAACGTTAAATTTAGATTTATTGCTAAAAATGACTCTTTTTCTAATTATCCACAATCCAATTTACCATTTCTTTCGCCCATTTCTAATCGATTCCCTTTTATTTTCTGTGTTAGTAGTAGTCGATGGTAGTAATCCTTCTTCAGCAGCTGAAGCAGATGAAGGGTAGCAGTGAAATCTTGGTTCTGATTTCTTGTGGATCAAACTCTACGCGAACAAACCCACACGGAGTGGTAAGGATATAAACAGACTGCTATCCTCTGCTTTTCTTTTAAACTATAAGATACAATTATTCAAGTGCAATTTACTTCGAAACCTTTATTGAATTCCTTAGATCCTCTCCTTTCTTTCTATTCGTCAAGTCTCAATAAATTCGTAAGATTGCATAATGAAGGGGTGCCATATATGATTATCGTATTTGGCCGGCTTAAGGGTTATTACTTTCTTCGCATAGGAATAGAACTCGCCACTTGTATATTAGGAATCAAGTAAAATACCCATAACACCAAGTCCGTCCTTGAAAATTTGGAGTTAATCTAAAAGTGTTACGCGTTCACCCATGATTTTCTCAATTTATGGCTAGATAATAAACATGAAATTATTCAAAACAAAACCCTAAAGAAATTACCTTAAATAGGAATATAAACGTACTAAGAGTAATACCATAAATCTGCACAATAACCATAATCCGAAAATCCTTGTCCTAGTACTAGCAAAACAGCTTCACACTGCAAACATTGAACGCTGCCTTAATTGCCTAATCACAGTGTTCCAAAGTAATTTTTCTTGAAGAATGATACTCCCTCAAACAACAGCTTCGGTCTCCGGTCTCCTTTTAAAAGACAATCTCTGTCGCAATTATTTTAAAACACAAACAATCAACAAGTCTTTTTCTGGTCCTTGCCCCCCTCTCAGTAGTCAGCCTGAAATTCTTCTTTTAATAAAAATTCATTTACTTTAAGAACTGGGTCAAAATCATCAGCAGCCACCACCGCCTGGCGCTACTATCCACCTTCATTTGGCACCCACTCCAATCCGTGCCAACTGCCAACAGTACCCGTACCCGACTAGAAACACCAATGCCGTCGACGTCATCGTTTCGTCATCGAAAACTGCAGGTATATACAGACGCTATGCCTCCGGCGAAAACTTTTTCCTTCAGCCAAAGAAAGATTCAACGCTGCTGCAAGATGCTGAAGAAAAAAAAAAAGTAGCAGCAGCGCGGAACTTTTCCAGTCAAGGTCGGGGGTCGTTATTCTTTTAATTCAGCGTCGCGACGATATGGAATTTTTCCCAGTGCCACAATTCACGGCGGGCGAAAAAAAACTTGAAAACAAGAACCCAAGGGGTGGTACGCTTTTCTCTTTAGCACTCTCTTCACGGCTCCAGTTACACTGGTGGCTTCGAGAGCTGTTTCTGCCGAAAGAATTACATCAACAGCTCCGACGGGGGTGGGTGATATATAAAGTATATTAAAAGTCCGCGAACACAAAAAAACGCGCTCGGTGTAATTCCTTAACGAACCCTCCAACTCACCCCCAACACCGGCACCAGCACCAGCACCAACGACAACAACGATGACGGCGTTCTCAACCCATTTCGAGTTTTTCTTCTCCTTTGTGTAATGAGAATAAATTATCCGGCGTTGTGCGCGGGAAAAGAATCGCGCCAAGACAAGGCGTTAGGATGCCGCCACTTCTCCTCAAATTGCTTTACAAAGTCCTAATGGATGCCTTTATAATCCCGATTTAGTGAAACATAGCGATAGCAGCGCCGAGAACAACTGCTCGGTTTAATGTGGTGCTCAGCTGATTCCTTTCTGTTTAGGACACGTGGAATATTTTTATCGGCGGCTTGAAACTGAAACTGGATGAGCAATCAGTCATTTTTATTGACTCCCACTGACGTGTAAGCAAGGATATTAAAACTTCTTTCAAAAACAAATAAATCTGAAACATGGCGCAAGTGGATTCTAATATCGCTCATAAATATTCCAAAGTACCACACTCTCCCCACCAAACACTTATTTCGGTTAAATTGGAAAGAGTTCCACATTTGATAGTCACAAATTGTACGAAAACAATTTTCTCCTCGATCTTATCAGTGACAATTCAATATGCAAATGAGACTTTTCAGAACTTTATGTAAATTCAACTCCAGTTGAGCAATCCTTTTCACAAATCGGATTAAGGAAAGTGAGTGCATGTGGTGGCCTGTGAAATGAAGAGTCCTTCAGGATATCTTCGACATTGTTGCCGCTCACTAACCCTTTAGATTTTAATGAAATCTAGATGGGACCACTAGATAGCGATTTGTAACCGAAATTTATATGTTTATCAGAGGTGCAGTCGTTTCGAAGGTTATCTGAAGTATAGTGATGTTGAAGTGGTTCGAAACCAAGTGGTTTAGGGGAATGTTATGTATTTTTGATTCTCAATTTGTCTTGTGAAAATTCAGGCTTTATTTCTGGCAGGTTTAAAAAAGAAGTTTTTTTTTATTATGGAAATGTTTTTTTACTATGTAAAGGGAAATCTATAAGTGGATGTTATTAAGAATATCGACTGCAAATGGACAAATAATTTAAGGAATATTATTATTATGCCTACTTCTGTGTAAACACAATACGGAATTGTGATTAGATATGATTCTAAAAAAGATTTTTATGAGAGAGTCAGAACTAGTTAAAAATTGTTGAAGTCGCTCGAAGAGACGTTTTTGGGACCCACTGCTAAGCAAGCTTAAATTTTCAAAAATGGATTCAATTGGCATTTAAAAGTTTTGTTTAGGTACTCATATTACTATAATACCGTACTCATTGAATTTTGTGGTTGACTAAACTATCGGATAGTACCCAATGCAAATTATTTGGATCTGGTGGGCAGAGATCTATCTTATACCATGAAACTGGTCGAAAAGTTGAATGATTCTGTTCGTTCCAAATTAATGAAAACAAGACTAAGTACCTAAGCACCTTCTTAGGACAGATGTTTGATAAATGTCTGCTGGTGACTGTTGGAACTGTTCAATTGTAGGATATCAAGTATCTTAAGGTACACCTTAACTCCAAAAAAACATCTTTTTGAAGAAACAGGTTCGCAAAACTCAGGAGAACGGAGTTTTGATCTTAGCGTGGACGGTACTGTTATTTCTAGCAGACCAAAAGAGAATATTTACCAAATAATAATAATAATATATGTTTATTATATTTATACACAATTTCAGCCTATTGAAAAGAATATACGAAGTGACACAGGAAAAATATTGTAAGAAAGTTCCTTACATGATTCATTGATTCAAAAACCGCCAATTAATATTTGTTTTAAAACTTATCTGATATTCACTATGCAATAATTATGCGTCGAATGAAATTGGTCCGGAGTCGATATCAAAAGCTCACGAACGTACGAACACCCGTACATACGCACACACAGATATCGCTCTACAAATGATGGATTCGGTCTCGAGGGACTTCAAAACGTAGAGATATGTCGAAGTTTTCAATTCGAAAAATCGGATCCATTACAATAACTTTCAAATGGGAAGTTAATAAAACCCAAACTTATCTGGTACAATACTCTTTGCATTACCCGGTAATTGATATTCTCAGTTACCATAATCTATGCATTACCATGTTATAATTGTGTTCATCAATGGCTCGATTTTCTATTGTATAATGTTATTTGAAGACACTGTAATGCATAGCATAATTTTATTTGAAATAATTATCCGCGGTGATCCTTTTATTTGTGTGACTCTTCATATCTTAATAGGAAACATGTTAATTACTTCACTAATGAAGTAATGAACATATTTACACTACTATACATTCCAAACACCAATGTAATTGGAAATTTATGCATCACTCTTTGGTATTTTATTCCTTTATTGATTCATTAAAGAAAATGTAAGGATTAAAGTAGAGTTCAATTCAAGCATTCAATTTTTATTGCTATTCTGTTTTGTTTCTCTGTTCTGATAAGCATATGAGAGCTTTCGGTCAGAATGAAGAAACAAACACAAATAAACAAGAAATCGCAAATTTCTTTGGTACATTACCCTATGCATTACCCTGTCATTAACATCCTCTGTTATCTTACCTCAAGCCTTTGATGCTAGCGACTTCTATCATCCTTCGAAATTATTCATTACCGTGTTATTCATTACTCATTACCGTGTTATAAACTCCAAACTCGACTTTATTTAATTCAGAGCGTGATCCATTTCTAGAATTTTTTTTCTTTTAGTATTCCAAAGAAATTACGTATTTCTATTCATTCTTGTCGCCTTTGCAGAACACAGGCATCTTTGGTAGAGCTTGTCGTTTAAGTGGCTACTCCTTATGCAAAACCCTATCATGCCCAATTGTTCCTTTTGGGCATGATACCTGGAGATTTGGGGGGAATAAACATGAGCAATTCGTTTGTTTTGTTTTTTTTCAAATGCTACTTCAATATCCCTGGTGATGAATGGTACCTATTTGATCTGTTTGATATTGTTTTTAAAAATCTAATTTATATATAGAAAAGGATTCATTTTAACATCTATAAAATCTATTTAATGCTAGAATGAAATGTAATGAAAATTATGATAAAAGATGGAAGCTCTGAAAATATGTTGCTCATATTCAACATAAATTTCATGGCACAAATTTTTCCATAACTGTATAAAGGTTTTTGTATTTAATTTATCCATTAAATTTATTTTGTTGGAAGTTTGAATCGAGAAGAGATTTTCAAAGAAACTTTTTTAATAGAATGAAATAGTTGAGGCGGTAAGTTCATAAGGAATAAAATGAGGCGATAATGGGACCTAGAGCAGTGCGCTAGAGATCTGCACCTAGTGCACAGGAGTCTGCAAAACTTGCTTTATTATGAAAAGACTTTTAATTGCCTTCATGTGAACTTTTACAAGTATGGTGCTATATAGAAGATGCATTACTATTTCCGTAGTTGAAGAAGCGTTTAAATTAAATAAAGCCCTCAATTGCTGAACTAAAATTCTATAGAGATTTTCCGTTTAGATTAAAGTTTGCATTTAAATTAAATACATTTTATACTAGACAATTGTTACCCCCATAAATTTTTAGTGCATGTTAAAATTCATAATATACTTAAAATTTCTCATGGGAATGGAATCATTAAAAAATTTTCTAGTCTTCAGGAACAAGCACAACTAACAAATTTTTTCACATTTATTATATCTACTCAGTAAATTCCTGAAGAGCACAACATTGATTATTCTTTACTGCAGCAAAAAGTTACCCCATAATTTAACGTCGTTTAATCACCCCTTTCCTAGCCTCCTTGACAATTTCTTCCAGTACATAAATCAATTTTATTTGACCACGAGATGACCAGGGGTCTGGAACTTTTCTGGTCAGTTAATTCAAGATGGAAACAAGTTTGTGGCGTGTACGTTCTCGTGGTAGGTAATTGGCAGACAAGGTGTGAACTGAACGTCCACATACTCTTAATATGCTCTTTGACCGATTTGACCCAAGGCACACACATAGATTCCCTGGGGTTGTTGAAATGCTGTCTTAAAGTAAGTTATAAGAATTTAAATTTCTAGACCAGCACTGGAGTCGGTAGGGTTCAAAAATTGAGGTCAACAAGATAATTAAATTTACCTTGGTTACTTTATGAGGTGAAATCATGCGTCAAATGGAATTTTTTTTTCTGTGTGTTTTTAAATATTTTATTGGAAGCAGAATATCCTCTGTTCACCCACCCAGCTTCTGAAAATGTTCTCTGTTTTAAAATGATACGTGGGTGGTGTACACTCCTCTTTTGTAATAAAGTGTGGACGGTGATGTGACAGTGAGAAATCCTTACGACACTCCTTCCTTACCATCAGGGATATAAAAAACTGTACACATATGTATATCGCAGTGTTACATGGCTTTGGGTTCCGTAGGCCATGATAAAAAGCTCCCGAAAATGTACTGAGGAGGAGGCGTTTCCTGGAATTTCCCTTTGCAATATATGACCCACTCAGGGCAAATGTCAATAAAGGCGAAGATTGATTAGGTTGAGGCTAGATTTGAATAAAGTACTTTTCAGAAGACTGATGGGTTTGGGTGCGTAAAATATTTTTAACATTTTTTTTCTGCCACAGCGTTGGGTGAAAGTAGTTTTTTCCGGATAAAAGTGAATTTATCAAGTTTATTTGGTTTTTGTTTTAGAAATATGTAAAATAGGAGTGCTCAGGGTTAGTATCATTATACTTTATTTATTTGTTTGTACTGTGTAAAATTTACAAAGTACCTGTGAATCTAGATACGCTTAACACAATAAGAATGTTAACTCCTCACACCTGACCTTCTTTCAACGGATGAACTGATCTGCCTAGTAAATCGAGGCCTATCTTCCCAGGCTAATATAGTAGAGCAAATTTAAGTCTTTAGAGAAGATGCCTAGACTTGCTCGTCGTCAACTAGTAGGATATCGGGAATGGGTTGTTGATAGGCATTGCAAGGATAAAATATAGGATGTCGATATTGCGAGCATAAAGGGACAAGACAAGACTAGTATTTAAGGGACCCAAAAATCCTTCATTGACCAATGCAGAAAGTTACAGGAGGTATGGAGAATATTGGCAAAGTGTATAAATGATTTGACCAGAGATTCATGTCCCTCGACGGCGGCCTCTGCGTTACCAGAGCACCAGTTTTGCCGCAGGATCATTGAGATCTGTTACTCGGAGGAAAGGTTCCCTCACGAAACCTGATAGCAACCGTTGAAAGTACTGCGATACCCATTACGACAAGACGTTCAAACCATAACGAGTTTGGATTGGTGTGATGTGTGCGACCGCCTGCGATTCACTTGGGATTTGAAGAAGACAACGACGCATCCAACTCGGATACTTGAATCATCTTTCACAATTGGTTTAAATAATTGGTATGACCAAGTGGTTTTGAGCTCCTTCCAACTTTTCAAAAACTTAGACTAGGAAGCGTTATCTTTATCTATTTTCGCAATAAATCCTTGACAGAAATTGTTTTTAATTGTTGAATGAATTTCGCTGATTTGTGCCTGTGTCTCAAAGGACGAGTTCGTTTTGTTCTTTTCTCAGCCTGTTGGGACGATATATCAGTTCCTTCTGGACGCTTTATGTTTATCGGGAATTGATAACAACTATAGGGTAGACTCCTATTCCTACCATAGCAATAACTGTTCTTAAATTTGGGTAGAGAATTTTTGGACTTTTATTTTTAATGTATAGCTTTCATGCCAGTACTTAACAATCATAGTTTTAATGTTTTGTAAATTTTTTGTTTTGTAATAAAATAATACCAAGAAATCAAGTAAAATAACCAACCGAAAATCATAGAATTTTGCACAAAAGACTGGTGTCATGTAAAATTACTTTGTCCTTTTGCTTTTCTTACTTATTACGGAAGAGTTATAGTTGCAAGTACATCCTTATACTGTGGGAACTCATTAGGGACGGCATTAATTAAAACTCGAACAATGGGAATGATGGCAAAAGCTCAAACTAGTTTGCCTCTGGCATATAGTGGTTCTTCTATTTCATGCAGGAAACTCCTTCCAAAAGCCTTGTCCTGAAATGACAGAACAAGATGCTTCCTTCATCCGGTCGTAGTCGTTGTAGCTTTCATCTATGTTTATTCAATTCCTCGTTTGTCTTCCTATTTCATGAAAGGCTTTTGCCCAAACTACTGACAATATGTGCAGGGCATAGCGTACATCCCGTTCCTCCTACAGCATGTGCCAAACACACACTTGTCTACATAAAGAAACAATAAATACCTCTGGAAATTCTTGAAATCATTGAACGTGAAGAACAACAAAAATTAAGGATGCTCCTCATACGAACGATGTTTAGGACGACTTGTCTTATCTCCTTGCCAGGCATACCTTGAACTATGTACGTATATATCTAGTATTGTACATATAGCTTTATGTGGGGGTTCACACAAAACTCCATTTAAACAACTTGCCTTACTTGGAAATTCCTTAACCAGAAAGGTGTGGGGTTTCTGGGTAGAGTCAGTCTCCTTTTCAAAATTCGAAATGCCATCACGCGCGTGTCACACAAACAAAGATCAAAAAACGTCAAAGTGAAAGAGTGCGTATGTCTGTGTACCATGCCACTGTAGCATAAGCATATGTCAATGCGGGCAACATACATAAAATGAAAATTAAGAAGCCTTTGGAAGTTTTACCTCCCCCGGCTTTCAAAGGCTTTGTTCCTGTTAAAAGTAAATTTTACCACTAAGTTCATGATGAATTCTTTTGAGTCTTTGATATTGATCTTCTCGAAAGAAACTCTTCTAGAGTCTTAGGCTTATGAACAGAATCCTCAACTGGTTGGGAGGTGGAATGAAGATGTGTATTAAAATTTGGAAATTACGGTATACATTTTGTGATAAAAAAAATGGTGCAGCAAATTTCTACCGTGAACTGAATATACTTGAAGACGTATTTGTTAATCCGAATGTGGGATGAGGAGATTAAAAGAAAATTTGATTCAACATACATAACTAACGAGAACAGAATAATTAGAGAATTCTGGAATTTGGTTAGTTTTTCACATTTTCTAACAGCATCATTAATCGTGCACATGAATTTTTAATATTGTTAGTCGGGCCTTCTCTATCTTAAGAGTACTCGATAGTATAACGTAGTCGTAGCCGCTGAATGCGTTTTTTCTCTCTATTTTACAAATATGCTGGAAGAAGTATTGTTAATTTCATAGCAACGAAACACAATCTACATCTTGTTTATTGTCCAACGAAGACCATTAATAGAATCAAATAAGGATAATAACGGTATCTAGCGTATTGAAGTTACTTACTGACGGCCAGAGATACCCGCATTTAATTCGAAATTTCCTTTGCGACCATTTCATCCGCATTACATTAAATAGTGTTTCCTTCAGCTAATTGTTGGGTCATCGCAGGGCTCTGTATAGT
>QYTT01075745.1:0-10779 GCA_006980735.1 Dasypogon diadema
AGATAAGTTGGTTCACGTTTACCCTTAATACCCACACGTAGGATATCGTAAACTAGGATTTGATATTTCGTGCTGTTAGCACCGTTCGCATTGATCGCATCTCTGCTAATTGTAAGTTCTGCTGCTTTTAGTTTCTCTTCGGGAGGTATACTCTTTAGATTAAAGTATAGTCTGAATTTGTAGTGATGAAGAAAACGATCATCTATACTGCTACCTGAAAAAGATAGAAAAAGAATGTGTTAATTATACAATGTTAAAATGTTTATTATTGAATTGTTAAAAATTGACAAGCACAGTCTTTAGCACACAGAAGAATCGTAAATCTCTAAAACGTCTGACATAGGAAGATAGACAGTCATTAGGTTAGTTTAAGTTGGAGTGGTAGCCACCCCGAAACCACAGAGTGGGACACGCTTAGACCTGAAAAATGGTTCATTGTGATACCACTTACATGGAACCTCTCCTGAAAGCAAACAGATAGGGGAAAAACTAGAACCATCCACAATAGTTAATGAATCTTACTACCAATCTTCTTTGACTACTAGTTCCCCAGTAAGCCGAAGAAGTATTCACCTAATGTCTGTTAATCGGATACCTCATTACCTGGTACACAGCAAAGTGTGACCTTGAAACAGTTCCCGAATACCAAGAAATTTTCACGACAGCGCTGAACCAGACCTGATTTGATCATACTAGAGTCAAATGCTTTAATACCCGCTTGACTATCAATGTAGATCCCGACCCCCACATTACGTGGTATATGAGATGTCCCCATTAGCAGAACAATAGCATTGTTTATGGCAGAAATCAAGGGTTGAACCACGCTATAGTAAATATTACGGTAGCCTGAAAATAACCTCAGCATTTTCCGTCTATTTCCGACCCGTGTAGGCACATATGTAGGCCAGACAGAACCATTCGATTTAGATCCCATTCCTCGCCGCTAGGGATACTAACGGAGAAGCCTCTTTTGAAATTCAGCTTTAGGTCTGTATAACCTGTGGTCAAGTGCATACTGCCCCCGTTATCCTGCTGTGATCCTGTTCCCAGGATATCTTCAAACTTAGAATCTTTTATATCTAGCGCGCAAATTAGGCTGATAGATCAACGAAAGGTCTTTGTGCTGTTTAGTAGATTAGTTGGACGCAAAAGTTCTGAATAAGAGAGTTGGTATATTTTCGCCCATTAAGGGATTCAGCATCGTTCTACGTGCTGTTTACTCGCAATACACATTATATCAGTTGATCTTATGGGTGAAGTGACAAAAGGGAGAAGAGTAAGAGCTTGCCTACATGAACGAGTGCACTCTCCTCTTTTGTAAAGTCTGCGCAAAGATATAGTGGGCGAAGGTATCAATATATCAGAAGTTTTGATGGTGTTAGGAAGTGAAATTTGGAATCCGTTCGCTATGGTGCTCGTTTCACGAACAAAACTCTTATACTCAAATAGTTAATCTTCCATAAACGGTGGTAATCCTGTATACCAGATATCAGCATACAGATCCCAACCTCCGTTCATCCTTCAGGTTCTCTCCAAAACAACACTGGGCATCCTGTTAATTCTCATTTAGAGGTAGGGTTCCAGCTATTTAAAACGCCTAGACTTTATGAAATTAACTATACCAGCAAGCGTTAGTTCATATAATTTATCATCCATTCCTTGCCTCTACTATTCACTATTCCTATCCTAGACCTCACGATGAATAGAAAAGAGTACTTTTACCTCAAATACTCCTAGCAATAATATTTGTTGCTTTGTTGGGATCCACTCTTCTGAGATATATATTAATAATTCAAAATAACTTTTAGATATACGAAGGGTACCGATGAATTTATTCCAAATTAAATAGTCCTGTTCCCCTGTCAATACTCTTGCAGACATCAATGAAGCCCTTAATTTGATATAGATGAGATGACACCGTTTATCTTCCTGGATTGAATTGGATTCGCTGCTGGCGTTCGACCATACCAAACTTTTCGAATTTTATTTTGCTTTTCGTCTTCAGCATTTACTCTTAAGGACTTATTTTCGTCCCCATTGATACTTAGTTGTGGTACTCCGAAGAGTTCTGTCCTGGAACCTCTCCGTTTTAGTTCTTATATAAATTATATAAACGATTTTCCGCAAGTGTTCGAATAAGCAAAAAATTCACATGTATGCTGACGATGTACAGGTTTATTTGCATAGGTTTATTGGTTTTGATGATGACTGTGTTTATCGACTTAACGAGGGCTTAAACAGCATTTCCAACAAGTTCAGAGCCTTCCTTTTCCCATAATGAATGATCAAGTTACACACTATGTTAATTATGTTAAGAACTTTGACATAGAACTGAACAAAAAGCTAAGTTCTCGCAATCATGTTTCTAGCATTATGATGCTCAAAGTTTATGCTTGGCTTCGTTAGCTAAGGTTCTCTGGCCACACAATATGCTTTTGAAAGTAGCAAAAACTTTGATCCTCTCACATCTAATAAGTGCATAAGTTTGCCACCTTATTTAAGTACTATCAAAAGACATAATGTAAATTATAGTAAAAAGAGGCTAAGGAGGAAAAGGATGAATTGGCAGAGCAGAAGAAATTATAATATTTTATTATAATAAATTAATGCTACTTAAATATTAGAGAGAACCTTATCCCACATACGAATGACTTGGACGGTATAAAAATTCTCCATAACTGATTTATGGAAGTGTGGCACTATTAGGTTTCTATTGTGTTGAGATGTAGCGAAATTAAAAAAATTGCTTAGGTAGTCAGGTATACTTGTATGAAGCAAATGATACAAAAGTATCATAGATCTCTGGGCTTGGAAAGTATTCAAAAAGTAACCGAGCAATCGGGATAGATAGGAAGGAATGTGGTGGGAACTTTCATAGTCAACCAATTAAACGAACACAGTTGAAAAGCGATCATCATTTTACGAGAGCAGTAGAAATACTGATCAGCGTTTTAACCAATTTCAAGAGGATATCATAAAACAAAATGCTTGAAAGTTACAGCCTGCGCTTATATATTGTCAAAACATATCTCGTGCTGGTTTAAAACAGTCCCAAACTTGTTTACTTTGTATATCGTAATGAGAAATTGTTCAAGATTACACAAGAAACATCCACGTTCTCCGGTACGTGATTGCAGAATCTGATAAATTGTGATTTTTGTTATTCAACTGTAGGCCATTAAGTTTCTATCCAAATTGGAATTAACGCGAGCAATGCAATCCCCAAACAAGCTAATAGGCCGACTCAAATATAATTGCACGTCGTCATAAAGGTGAATATTTACATCGCGGGTCCCAATAGGTAAATCGTTGATAAAAAGGCTAAATAAGAGAGGTCCTAATATAGAACCCTGGGGTACATTACGTGATAAAGGCAACGGAGTACAGAATGAATTGAAAAGCCTTAGAAAAAGAGCTGCTCTAGAGCACTTCTTTTATTAATTGCTATTTTCTAAATAGCTGTCTCATATGAATAATTACAGCGAAAACAAGGCTTCCAGGCTGCCACAAACGCGAGGATTTGCTTATATATAAGTTTTATCCAGTACAAACCTAATAAACAAGATTTCAGTCCAAAAGGCAGGGCCTTCTGATAATTATGAACTCTACGTGCAAATCGTTGAATCTTTTTTTTAAAGGAAAATTCACGTTCAATTGCAAATACAGTTTGCGAAATGCATGCAATTTTTCTGATTAATCGAGTGCCAAGTGAGAACTCAATGAGACACTAAAACTCTAAGCGTGTTCGAAGAGTGGCGAAGTAATCAATTTTTGGCATTTTACCGAATGTAGTGCAGTACAAATAGAGAGTCCAACAAATCAGGATTTTTACGAAGTTGTATGGAAATTAAACTAAAGAATCTTGCTATGATTTTACCCTATTTTCACTGACTCCATCAGAAGCGTGCCCAGAACAAGAGGAAATCGGTGTCATGTCATATTTAACTAGTAGTTCGTAAGCCTAACTATTCCTCAGGGACCCAGAAGAAGCATCGTTGCAAATTATTATTTTTATAATATTGCATCCTTTAAAGCAGCCAGTTTCCAAGTTTAAAGATTATCCCTTTTACTACATGTGAGCCGATATATCAGCTTTTTTATAGGCTTATCTGTTATACGGGAAGTAAGAGAGTTAAAGGCATTTCGAATACAAGTCTTTATATTCGTCTTCATTTTGACGCAATGTCAAGACAAACCCGTCCCAATTTACGTCTATACTATCGAGATTACCCATTTTGTATAACAATTACATTACAGGATTGCTTCGCGACGAAGTTGAGTTAACTTGATTCTATTTTGAGTTTAGTTGATAAATCAAAGCAAACCAATCTGGACAGGCTTTCTTGTCTTCCTGCAAACTTTTATAATAGCTAAGCTCATTTTTATATTTTGTTATAACAATATAAAGACTTTGATTCGGATTCGCCCCTTAATATTTATGGGCAGTAGAACAGTTCACTTTAATATTCAAAAGAGTGGGTGTCACAGACAGGTTTGAAGACCGATAATAGTCGTTAAATGAGTGATGAAAATCTGTGGAGAATTCGGGTAAATATATTTTGTTTTCTTGCTATTGGAATTTTGACGGGAACGACGAAATACCTACTGTTATCGCTATTACAGAATTACAGAACTTGATTGACTTCCAGACCAAAACCATTATAATACAAGCAAAAAAAATAAAAACACGTAGGAACTGAATTAAATTGAATTATTAAACTCTAAATTGAACACAAAAAAACTATTAGCTATCAAAATTTTAAACTCACCTTCATGTGTAAAGCTGCGTACTGTATTTGCTGTATGTGTATGTAATCCAGGCTTTGGAATAGTTACTGAGTCGTATTCATGACCCATCATTTGGGCATATAATTGTTTCATCGGTTCAGGTATTATAATTTTTGAACGATCAACTTTTGGTGGCTTTTTAAGTCCAAACAATGTTAAAAGACTGTTTTCAAGAACGACTAGAGTTTCTGGATCTGGTTTAATTTTATAATTTTCAGAATTACTAAAATTATTATTTACACTATTATCACTATTACTACTCGTCTCACTGTCGTCACTATTACTATTACTGTTGCTATTATTACTGCTGTTGATCACTGGTGAATCTTCCTCGGTGCCAGCAACTTGTACTATCGGTTGAAAAGTCGCCAGCACTGCGAGGAGAAGAAGCCATGCGCGCATGATCGCTCGCAACTCTGTAATAAAAAAAGAGAGAAAAAGCACGAATTTAGTAAAATAATTTCATAAATTATAAAAAAAAATGAATAAATTTAAATATCTAGAAAGTCTGAATTTTAGAAGATAATAAAAGCTTCACATTTGGCTGAATTTCTCATTCAAAATTGGAGACCTGATAAAAGTCTCCGCATTCAATAGTATTATAGAAGAAAATGATTTTTCAATTGAGTTATTAGTGTTGCAGCAAATTTACTGTTGATCTGTATCTATACTAGTTATAATCCCTAAATTTACATATCTTGTTTTCATGTCTTCCAATGTATCTGTAGGAAATTAAGATTCAAAAAGTTGTTCAAGCAATTTTTTTTAGTTTTTTTTTCGAAAAAAATTGTTTATATTTAAATGGCGTAAGCAGCAATTTTAAAATGTTTTAGTAATAAATTTGATTCATATACTAAAGATGGTACTTTGCTAATAATAATTGAAAAAAATTATTTTAGCAAACATTTATTCAGAAGAAAGTGATTATTTAAATTATACAACAATTTTTTACTATTTCGTAGCCGAATTGAATAAACACGTTTCTATAGATCTGGTGGTCCGGCAGGTATGAGACTAAATGCAGGGTTCCTATTACTCGACTTAATCATGCCAAATGAACTAAAATTTGTTTCCAATAATGATGCTATTGAGATTTGTCGCAATTTTGCAGAGGTTACTACGATTTTTTATATCAAAATCGACAAATATCGATTAGAATTAGGTGAACTGGGCTCAGCTATTTACTAGTTGATATAATTCTGGTGAACAGAGTACCACCTTGGAAGGACAATGAGTCCTTTTCATAGCAAATTTCATAAGTTGAAAGTTTAAAATAAAATTGCAACATTTGTCAAGTTAAAATGTCTCCCAGCTTTTTCCTTATCTGGAATTTATTTTCGACCCAATTTTTCTCTTTATTATAACCTTGTTTACTAGAAAAAACATTTCGCATAGCTATTTTCGGCAAACGTATAAAGTTTCATCTGACAAGCTCTAATGGTCCAAAAACAAAATCAACATCGAAATATGAGACTAAAATTTTAAGCGCCTCATGAAAATAGATAGAGATTCCTATAGAACAGTTATGTAGCCAAAATTTCATTATTTTTGTTTACAAAGTATTTTTGATACAAGTTCAAATGTTATTATAAAATCAAAATTCAATTATTTGAGATAGGAAAATGTAAGCAATTTCTAAGCCAAGATAAACCGAAAAGGCAAAACTAAATTTAAAATAAATTGATTAAGATAAATGTGTAAAGTTAGTTAAAAGCTCAAGTAAATAAATATAATGCTAGTAAATTAATAAAATTAAAAAGCTAAACAAATATATGTAAAAAAATAAAACTGAACAGATAAATTAAAAATAATTGATAAAAATGAAACAATTACTGAAGTATAAACAAAAAAAACAAAACAGACCAATAATTTATAACAAAATGACTAGTAACACGCTTTAATTTATAACCGCGAAAAAAATTTAGATAAATAAAAGTAATTATACTTGACAATAGCATAATTAGATTGAAGTAGGAAAACGCCCCTTGTTCCCTCATTTATTTTTACCTTTGACTCTATTTTATTGATTTCTGAACTTTCTTTGTATTTCTCAACAATCGTTTTATAAAATAAAATTAAAAATTTTCTTAGTAATTAAAAATCTATTAACTACGGTACAGAGAGGCACAGAACAAAAACTAACTGCTCACAAAAATTTGTGTTTTCATTCTTTGTGTAAATAAATCCTGATGAGGGAACTTAGTAATTACCGACCCTCATTCAAAAATTCCAAACTTAAAGCCTGTGTAAAATTTGTAGATTTTTATCTTTCAATTTGCGGCATCGTTTTAAGTGAAAATTTATGACTTAAAGCAATTTTCAACCTCTTCAATTTTATTCGAAATTCGAGGGACTGAAAATATCCGATATTTGTTTTTGTTCCTTCTGTACTAGATACTGCCTTAGATATGTTTCTGCGTCATCTACATGTTCTAGATGTTTGTGATTAGTCTATGAAAAATGAATATTTTTGAATTTTGTTTTAATTGTTTCGATAATGATTATTTAATTTGTCTGCAGTGACTAGCGTTTTTCTTTTATTTTCTATCGTTTGTATTAATGTGGTTAAAAATTTAAATTGCGAAAAGCAGAATAATAAAATAACCTGCGCAAGCTTAATCGACACATTAAGTGCAAAAGCCATAATGGAGGGACTTCTGATTTTCTGACCAATTTCACACCCATATGTAATCAGTGGCATTAACAGAACGTTCCACAACAATAATTATTAATACTTATAGATTATTAATAAAGAGTGGAAAGAGCAGAGGATCCAGAATAGATCCCTGCGGATTCTACAAGTATTTTAGAAGTACGGGTATGTCCCATTGTCGTATAACCTGGAAAACACATTCAAATCGTTAGAGTTAGTAAAAGAAAAATATTTTATTGAAATTCAGCAAAACGAGCATAGAAAATGTGTCATTTTAAAGAATTTCTATGGTTTTGATACAACTTTTTTCTGTTGTTTTATTATGCAAAAATATTTAGCCCTCACAGTAAAAGCATTCTGTCCGCCAAGTGATTTCTTCACAATACCAGCACCCAGCGGATTTTCAGTATATTTGAATATCCAAATGTTTTTTTAAGAAATGAAAATGTAATTATAAAATTAGCTCAGGCTCTTTACTGGAAGGTCACACAATAAGACTCTACATACCATCGCCGAATTCCAATATTCTTTGGATATTAAAGAATCTCTAGCACGCCATACCACGCCGATGGCCGAGCGGGCTGAGACGCACGTCTTCAGATTTTCTTCTCTGTTCGTGGCGTGGGTTTAAATCCTGTACAGGACGCGGTGATATATCTGGGTACCAGTGGTTGAGGCAATTCTACTGACGAGAATTGTACTTGTGAAGCCACTGGGATTGTTACACAATAATTTCATGCCGAAAATTGTGGCTTATTTGCAACATTTGTCAGGTTAATTTCCTAATCTGCCCTTCCCTAATTTCCCTCCATTTAAGCTTTGCTGTGTGCATCATAGGGTTGTCTCCTGAGCTTATGTAATACCTTAAAAAAACTATCCAACACCCATGCCAAATGACTAACATCTCATGTACACTCTAAAAACTTCATGTAAAGTTATATATAATTAAGTAGCAAATTTGTGTACATCGAAATGCCTACAGCGATGGACTGAATAAAAAACGTCACTTACATATTTATAAGTCTTTTAAAAGACATCATAAGATAAAAGTTAGCACTTGTTTTAAAGAAGGCATTTTATCTTTTCCATGTCCAACATATCACAATTCGTGCTCAACTGTTTGAGAACTTTAAATTTGAATTTTTGAAAAAATTTGTTATGTTATTCGTAATCCTGTGTAATTTATACACCAAGGACCACAATGTTTTTTCTTCTAAAATTTGACACGTTAACAATCCTTTAAAACGTAAAAGGATTCAGTACAATATCTATTAGCGTTTAAAAGTTATTGACATTTTTATGTTGGGTGAAAGGTGCTTTCAACTTTGAGCTTTTATTTGTTATCGAAAGGGCAATATACCTGGGTACTACCTTACGCATATTCCATCCTATTTATTTACCGAACACGCTGTATGTTAAAGTGGAAAATTAAAATCCCTCCTAAATGAAACCAGTTCTAATGAGACATCTTTATGGATTCTACTTTATCCAATTCTAGATTTAACTGGTGGTATACAGTCAACTATAGAAAAGACTAGTTAAAACTAGAATACACCAAATTGTTTTGCTGTAACTAGTTTTAAATAGTAAAATCGATACTTAAGGTATTTTGAGTTTCTACTGCAGCATATACACTCTACATATTATTATATGTGTAATACTTCATTTTGTAACTATCATTCTGTGGTCATAGTAAGGTGTAAATACCTGGTTAAGGTTTAAAACATTTTTAAATGGATACTTCGGCCTTTCAAACGAGCTCAAATAAATAATGCTTCCTTATATTAATGTTGACGATTTTAGAATAATTGAAAAAGTTTCACATGGATCTATTCTCTTAAACCCCCGAGCTAGATATGGGGTATATGCCGAATGCAAGTATCCCCATGTGTGGAATCGATTTTAGGGGAAAATAATAAATTTCGTACCTTATCGTACTGAAGTGTGAGTGTGTGGGAGTGTGTTTTTATTAGAAGATTATAAATATGTGATGATTCTTGTTCCTACAAAATCAAAACATTTTTCTCAATTGCTGGAAGTTGACTGTAATTTACAAGGACGGTGCAGAGAATTTAGTCAGTGATTATAGGGCTATTGTTCTCATGAATGTAATATCAAAACTTTTAGACAACATTACTGCTTTCAAACTATAATATATATGTAAAGGGATTATCTCTGCTGATTTTTCTTGAAAAACTACTGCAATTTCAGGGATTTCAGCGAGGACCCACTTTTTCACACTTTTTATTAATGACCTCCCAACTATTTTTGAATCTGTTCGTTACTAAATTTATGCAAATGATCCTGAATTATTCTAAATAATTAGCTCACTTGAAACAAATTAAGTATTACAACAGGATTTATATAGGCTTGCGAATTATATATATATAGTGTCATTCTTACGTTCACAAAATCTCTTAAAATTTGATTATTAAATCAAAGACATAGTTTTTATATGTCTCAAAAGTTTGATATTGTTAAGGTCTGTGAAAAGAAATTTCTAGTTTATTTTAAGGATATAAGTACCTTCGTTTGTTCTATATTGGAATATGCCTCTATTATTTAGTCTCCTTATTATCACATTCATATTAAAAGACTTGATTTTATTCAGAAATCATTTACAAAAATTCCTTTGTAACAAACTACACAGGAGAGAAAATTTACCCCCTTATGAATCGGGGCGACTACTTTTGGGACTAATTTTGTTAACAGATATTTAGATTTCACGTTGTTTCGAAATGATTACAAAAACGAATTGAAAATCAAACGGATTTGTTTTAGACAAATATAAAAATTTTGTAATTTTACACAGTCTGTAAGAACTTAGCTTAGGTAGACTTTGCATATATAAATAAACAAAAATGTCAACATAACAATTTTGTATTTGAATTTTTCTACAATATTCTAGCTGATATTGTATTTGATATCATACAGAAATTATCAACTAGGGATCCACTTCCATACAGAAAAACAGTCAAAAAGATTTTGGTTTGGGTTCCCCTAATGTATAACCTTAATACCTTGTGTTAAAGAGTTTCAACATTGATTCAATAGCTTTGAAAGCTCGTTGCAATCATCTGTTGTAAACTTCCACGTCTAGATGATGTTTTCTCTGTGCTGATATTATATCGATTCATTGAGCTGTCCAATTGCCAGAAAAACAGATCCAACTAAAGAATTAGTTATTGCGCTGTTCTATCATAGTCATCTTTTGATCACTCTTGTACGGGGCACAGTTTTTATGGATGGTAATGATACTTTCGTAAAATCCAATCAGCTGACTGTTTATTTATTTAATTTTTTTGAGCTACTTTTGAGAGTAGTGTATTTGGACTTCT
>QYTT01075745.1:10799-22232 GCA_006980735.1 Dasypogon diadema
GATTAGTCTATGAAAAATGAATATTTTTGAATTTTGTTTTAATTGTTTCGATAATGATTATTTAATTTGTCTGCAGTGACTAGCGTTTTTCTTTTATTTTCTATCGTTTGTATTAATGTGGTTAAAAATTTAAATTGCGAAAAGTAGAATAATAAAATAACCTGCGCAAGCTTAATCGACACATTAAGTGCAAAAGCCATAATGGAGGGACTTCTGATTTTCTGACCAATTTCACACCCATATGTAATCAGTGGCATTAACAGAACGTTACACAACAATAATTTTTAACACTTATAGATTATTAATAAAGAGTGGAAAGAGCAGAGGATCTAGAATAGATCCCTGCGGACTCTACAAGTATTTCAAAAGTTTGGGTATGTCCCATTGGCGTATAACCTGGAAAACACATTGAAATCGTTAGAGTTAGTAAAAGAAAAATATTTTATTGAAATTCAGCAAAACGAGCATAGAAAATATGCCATTTTAAAGAATTTCTATAGTTTTGATACAATTTTTCTCCGCTGTTTTATTATGTAAAAATATTTAACCCACACAACAAAACCATTCAAGTGGAGAAATAAACCAGCACCCACCGGATTTTGAGTATATATATCCAAATGGTTTTTAAGTAATTGAGAATTATTAATGCATGCATGCATAGGCTATTAGTGGGTACCAATGGTTGAGGCAATTCTATACTGACGAGAATTGTATTTGTGAAGCCACTGGGATTGTTACACAGTAATTTTGTGGCTCATTTGCAACATTTGTCAAGTTAATTTCCTAATCTGCCCTTCCCTAATTTCCTTCCGTGTAAGCTGTGCTGTGTGCATCATAGGGTTGTCTCCTGACCTTGTGCAATACCTTAAAAAAATGTCCCGTATGTCACAATTCGTGCTCAACTGTTTGAGAACTTTAAATTTGAATTTTTGAAAAAAATTTGTTATGTTATTCGTAATCCTGTGTAATTTATACTACAAGGACCACAATGTTTTTTCTTCTAAAATTTGACACGCTAACAGTCCTTTAAAACGTAAAAGGATTTAGTACAACGTCTATTACCGTTTAAAAGTTATTAACATTTTTATGTTGTTATCAAAAGGGCAATATACCTGGGTACTACCTTACGCATATTCCATCCTATTTATTTACCGAACACGCTGTATGTTAAAGTGGAAAATCAAAATCCCTCCTAAATGAAACCAGTTCTAATGAAACAGCTTTATGGATTCTACTTTATCCAATTCTAGATTTAACTGGTGGTATACAATCAACTATAGAAAAAACTAGTTAAAACTAGAATACACCAAATTGTTTTGCTGTAGCTAGTTTTAAATAGTAAAATCGATACTTAAGGTATTTTGAGTTTCTACTGCAGCATATACACTCTACATGTTATTATATATGTAATACTTCATTTTGTAACTATCATGCGATGGTAATAGTACATGAAAAGAAAGTTGTGTTGGAATCGGATAACTTAAAAAGTATTTAGAAGGTTTAAAGCATTTTTAAATGGATACTTCGGCCTTTCAAACGAGCCTAAATAAATAATGCTTCCTTATATTAATGCTGACTATTTTAGAATGATTTAGAATGATTGACATTGATTCACAAGGACGGTACAGTGAATTTAGTCAGTAATTGTAGGGGTATTGTTTTCATGAATGTAATACCAAAACTTTTAGACAACATTATTGCTTTCAACCTATCATACTTATGTAAAGGGATTATCTCTGCTGATTTTTCTCGAAAAACTACTGCAATTTCATGGATTTCAGCGAGGACCCATTTTTTCACACTTAATAGCTTCCCAGCTATTTTTAAATCTGTTCGTTACTAAATTTATGCAAATGATCCTGAATTATTTTAAAGAATTAGCTCACTCGAAACAAATTAAGTATTACAACAGGATTTATATAGGCTTGCGAATTATATATATATAGTGACATCCTTGCGTTCACAAAATCTCTTAAAATTTGATTATTACATCAAAGATATAACTTTGGGTCATAATAACGAAGATACTAATTTGAGTGTTTATTTGTCTCAAAAGTTTGATATTGTTAAGGTCTGTGAAAAGAAATTTCAAGTTTTTTAAGGATATAGGTACCTTTGTTTGTTCTATATTGGAATACATTTACAAAATTTCTTTGTAACAAACTACAGGAGATTATGATTCGGGGCGACTACTTTCGGGACTAATTATGTTAACAGGTATTTAGATTTCACGTTGTTTCGAAATGATTACAACAACGAATTAAAAATCAAACGGATGTATTTTAGACAAAGATAAAAATTATGTAATTTTGCACACAAAAATGTCAAATATATAAAATAAATACAATTCAATTGATTGTACGAATTCAACTTGTATTATTAATTCTATTTTACTAGAAATCAAATGGACTGTTGAATTTTGAATGCAGTGCTCATTGAAAAGAACAATAAGCTCTATTGCTTTCATTTCAGATTCTGTTTCTACGGGAAAAATATCTCCGCATAAGAGCTACACAGTAACACAAGATACCCTTGCTGTTCGTGTTATTCTGTGGCTTAGTATCAGTGGCTAAAGTATAAACAAAATTCATCCAATACTTTAACTAAAGTTTTTGATGTAATTGAGTTTGAAAAATGGAGTATTCCTTCCTTTAGTCCCTTAATATTCATAGATTTTTGTTTATACACTTTGCTTTTTAAGTATCATCAATAAAAGAAATTTAGCTCTTATCAATTCAATCAGCATAAATATATGATTAAAGAAATTTCGAACATGATTTTTTTAAGGTATTGCTTAAGCTTAGACGACAACATAACTGATGAACACAACACAGCACAGTCCGAAGAAAATTAGGGACCAGGAGTTTGAGAAATTTTAACCTGACAAATGTTGCAAACGAGCCACAATTTTGGGCGTGAAATTATTACTGATGACCGAAATGTGCCGAAGCTCTATTGTGTTAAAACCAAACGTTAGGAAAGTTTTTTCTACAATTGATGATATTTGATATCATACAGAAATTATCAACTAGGGATCCACTTCCATACAGAAAAACAGTCAAAAAGATTTTGGTTTGGGTTCCCCTAATGTATAACCTTAATACCTTGTGTTAAAGAGTTTCAACATTGATTCAATAGCTTTGAAAGCTCGTTGCAATCATCTGTTGTAAACTTCCACGTCTAGATGATGTTTTCTCTGTGCTGATATTATATCGATTCATTGAGCTGTCCAATTGCCAGAAAAACAGATCCAACTAAAGAATTAGTTATTGCGCTGTTCTATCATAGTCATCTTTTGATCACTCTTGTACGGGGCACAGTTTTTATGGATGGTAATGATACTTTCGTAAAATCCAATCAGCTGACTGTTTATTTATTTAATTTTTTTGAGCTACTTTTGAGAGTAGTGTATTTGGACTTCTACCGGCAGATTGTAAAATTTTTCTGCATCGGTTAAATGTATTATCCAAAACAGGAAATTAACAAGTTGAATGCCATGGGAGTCACCGGTGACCCCCATTTAAAAGCTCTCTCCAGACAAATGCATTTTAACACGCAATTCCCTCATAATTTAATTTAATAATAATTTAATAATTCTGTTAAGAAAGCTAATGGAATTTACTAGTTTTGGGAATGATCAAATAAGAATCACTATTTTGTTTTTACATTTCAGTTCTGTGTGGATCATGAGAGACAAAATCCCTACGATTCGTCACGAAAAATGTTTTTCCAGAAACGTCTTGAAGGTAAAATGCTTAAAAATTGTGGAAGAAATTATTTTCCAGACTTTTTTACTTTTCAAAGTTTTTAAATGATTTCACAGTTGCAGTTATTGTAGGATCTATTTTTTGTATTATCTTAGTATTAATTTACTTATCGTATTTTATTTTATTATCTTTTATTTACGCACAAAATCACCTCATCTAATTTGTAATTTTTCTAATTTTGACTCTGTGATCCCAATATTCTGTCTACAGGTTTTTTTTTGCATAATTATTATACCCTATATAATAAAAAGGATATATTGGTTTTGATCCAAAGTTTGTAACGCATAAAACCAATAATCCTAGAGCAGAATGAATGAATGAATTATAAACATATGCTCAGAATGTGAAAGCAGTCCGTCCGTCCGTCTGTATACGCGATAACTTGAGAACGAATTGAGCTAGAAGACTGAAATTTGGTATATAATACTTTCAGAAAATTTTATATCCAAGTTCGAAAGTGGGGCGAATCCCCCCACTCCTTCAATAGGCCGCCATATTGAATTTTTGGATTATTGGGTATAATTCAAATAGGGAACAACGCATAGCTCTCAAATTTAGTAAGGAGCAGTTTTATGAGACGCTTAACCAATGAAATGAAAATCGCTCATATTTCCCCACTACTTGGTCGGGCCGCCATATTGGCTTTGTGGATTATGGGACATAATTCGAAGGGGAAGCAACCTATCACTTTGAAATTTTGTACAGATGAGTTTTATGAGACTCCAGCTCGGAAAAACAAAAATAAGTCATGTCCCTCTACTTCTTGGTGGGGCAGCCATACTGAATTACCAAATTATTGGACATAATTCGGAACGGAAGCAACCTATCACTCTAAAATTTTGTACAGAAGAGTTTTATGGGATGAACTCTATTTATATCATATAGGGTATCAAGTAATCAGCCTAAGGCTGATTGATCGAAACGTCGGGTTAATAAAACACATTTTGTCGAAGACGTTTTTTTTAACTTTTGACCAATAAACCCTGATACCACTCTTTCATTTCAAGTTTAAATATGGAATAGAATTCTTCTAAAAATACAATAGTGTCCTGTTTTATTCTGGCAAATATCTGTGACGGGAAGAAAATAACGGGATATAACAGCTTAGCCTGTTTTATATGGCTGAGAGCCTTTCCTTCCAACCATTTGGAAGCTGTACATAATATTACAAATATTAAATATTTATGATAATAGCGTCAAAGAGTATTTTACTTGCTCTTCTAAACTTGTACTGCGTACTTTTATCATATATTTATAGTCTGAGGATACCAAGTGATTGGTACAAATTGGTCCTTCTCATATAAACATTTTCAACTCACTCCAATTCTCTTATGTCTTGTAGAATAGAAAACGTAATTCATTATAAGAATAATTCTTATCTTCAGATTGAGATGTTGCAATTATATTAAATCTAACTTAGGTATGGGACTTGGCATTATTTACCTTTTTCTCAAAGTAACTTGTCGTGTATAAACTTTCATGCTTTGTAAAAAATCCTTAAATTAAATCATTCGTTGCAAAAAGAAGCTATATGTTACATGTAATCCCTACGTTAGGTTTATATAAGGGTTGAAAAGATATATATCATATTTTACATCTAAATGGAATGGTATTTGAATAATGAGAGTAATTTTTCGAAAATGTATATTTTAGATTGGGCATGTTTTAAGCCACCGTTCTGGATGGATTTTGTATTGCTAAGTATTTAAAACTTTGGAACAATTCGATTTGTATACTATTCTATATTTTTACTCAGCACATTTGGTGCTTTTCTGAGAAATTATGCAACCTATGAGCTTTCTCTAAAATATCCACAGACTTTTACTAGTTTCTTTTTCGTACATCTAATTTATTTATGATAGTAATAATTTTCATTTTATATTTATTTTTTTGTTTTCTTCAGACTTGTTTTAAACCTGTTTTTGGTCGCTGATTAGTTTGTTTATGTAGTTCTGTTAGTTATATGTCTCATAAATTAGTTTCCCAAAAGCTTTTTATTTTCATTTTTTGGTGGATTTTAAAATCTTTTTGTTTTTCATGTCTTTGACTTTGTTAACAGATTTAAATCCTTGACGAT
This sequence comes from Dasypogon diadema, assembly GCA_006980735.1. Taxonomy (NCBI): domain Eukaryota; kingdom Metazoa; phylum Arthropoda; class Insecta; order Diptera; family Asilidae; genus Dasypogon; species Dasypogon diadema. The sequence continues at coordinate 16,644 of QYTT01075745.1, forward strand.
TATTACGATTATTGTCTTAAGAACCACGAACTCCTTAAAATACTTTTAATATCACTGAAAAGCTAGACCGCTGACCATTAAAACTTCAAAAAGGAGCATATAATTAATAACGTGGAGAGTGTTATTTGATAGAAATCCATCCCTGGGGGCTGTTAAAGTCGAGTCATTAAATTAATGTAATTTCTGATTAAATTAAAGGATCAACAGAAAAACTGCAATCGTCATCCCCATCCACACATATCGTATGTGCTTAAATATGGTTTCCATATTCCTAGATAAGTTCACCCCTCTTAAGAGGAATACGTCGGCAATTGAGAAAAATTTATACTCGCAAAAACTTCTTCTAAAAATTATTACAACTAGAAAGTTGTTATCTTCCAAATGTGATAAAACATCCCCAAGGATATAAAATGAATGTTGAAAGTTAGAATAAATGGCAACAATAAGGAATTCATTTGAGTTAATCTATAAAGGAACAAACAGATAAAGAACTAGAAAGGAATTTAATTCGTATAAAGTAGGCAAAAATAACAAACATTTCCAGGTATAGGCCTAATAATTTGCTCATGAAGGTGTATTGAAATTATTCACAAGCATTGTAAAAATAAGTGAACACGAACATTATCTAGAATGCTCCTCAATAAAATTCAGAAATGCATCCTAAGAAGTCAGAATTCCTAAATTTGCAGGAAAAATTATTTTACCTGATAAATGTTAAGGTTAAAACCAAAAAGTTTTGTAAACAGTTTAGAAGTACCTGAAGTGGTGCTATATTCCGAGACTAATTCTACCACTTCAACTGTAGAAACCAGAAAAAGAGCAGTTATAAATTTCTTAAATCCATAAACCTTAATTATCCCAAAAACAGGCTCAAACCCGTCCTTAACAAGAAAATGGCGGACAATTTTCCTTGGCCAGCAGGTACAGAAGATGTACCTGGTTATAATCCTGCACTTGTTCTCTCCGCACACTTTTATAATTTTAAAGTTTCTAAAATTTTCTTAATTTCCTTTCACAGATATTGAAATGAGTAATATGTAGGAATTGCATATATATTTATACTATTCGTGTAGAAAAAAACTCTTAAAACTCACCTCAGTCTTTTGTTTTGAAGTAAAATCCAATGTGCAATAAATCAGAGGAAAAAAAACAAAAATACAAAACAATTACAGAATTATAATTATTATCGATGAGCGAATTTCCGCCGAAAGTGATAAATAAAGAATATGTAGCTTTTAAAAACTTTCTTGCGTCTTATAATTGTCACTAGAACACAAAACAGCATCTATAAAGTAATTATGATCAGTGATCGCGGCAAACATGTCAAAGCATTAAGCAGCAACTAATTTTCCCTTTCACAACTATTACTGCAAATAATTCTGAAGAGATGTTGTTAAATTCACACGGTAACTGCAATCAGCCTCGCATCCACATAGTGGTCGCTACAGCTTGTTTTCATAAGCGCACTGAATCCACATTTTGTTTGTTACACGTATATTTCGTAATTGATCCCAATCCCTGTTTTGTCACTTCAAATTTCACACTATAAGTAAATTTCTCTGGTAGTACAAAACCATACACATACGATCTTCGTTTCTGTTCTTATTATACAACCCAGAACGATTTACATAATTTTCGAAATAGTAGTAAAACAATTTTGAACTTAAACACCTCACTAAAGTCACGATCGTGTGCTAAGATCACTTTTAAGCAGGTAAAGTAAGACTCGATTAATGACGACTGTGTCTCGATCAGTGCTGAAGAGCGACTAACGCCTATCTGTCTACCCCATTCAATAACCCGCAACGGCTGGCGATCTTGAAGCTTGAAGTTCCGCGACTCCTAATAAACACACATGCGATCTTGCTTGACAGCCTGAACGTCGAAGAAAGATTCCGAGATGCATGAAGAGTGGCTACAGGTTATACAAGATGCCGTGTACAGGTTATATGCCTCGGATTCTATTTCTACCTGCCTTTACCTTTTCAACCACATGCAGACTCTGGATTATTCGCTCAGGTGTGTTAGTTGTCGGTGTTGTTCACATTACTCGTTGAGCATTTTTATTGGAACGTCTCCAGTTGAAATGAGATCAAATTTGATTTTCTGTGCAGTCAAGAATATGCCGCATACTACAATAGGAATCCTCTGGGATGAACTTATTTACGCCAATACCGGGCTCTATTGGTCGACAATAAAACATGAATATCACTTTCATGCAGGTGTGTGCAGGTGGTGAGTGGTTTCGTTCGTTTTTATTGTATTGTTAAGTGATCATTTAAAAACGAAGTATTATGTACCAGTGATGAAGACTCGAGTGGAATTGGAAAGATTTTCCTTCACCAGCCAACTATCTATCAGCAGTAGATCACCTGGGATACCGCAGACGGGCTGAAGACACTGACTATCTTCTTAGGCGTAATGTACATAAGTATCCAGTGAACTTATAAGATTTCCTATCCAAGCAGTTCCACTTGATACGGTTATAAGTAATAAGTTCAATTTTTTTCAGCAACTAAAAGATATTTACGGTTGCTAGACTTTCATTGGGAAGATCAAAAAGTTATCGTCGTTTTTATTATTTTGAAGAAATCTTAAATTTACAGTTCCATTTCTAATCAGCTTTTTGATGCTATTTAAGTAATTTTTTAATGTTATGGTCAAAGATGGAAATGTAAATATAATGTATAGGACAAAATTTCTAAGACGTGCTATTAGAGATCAGGGACATGCATAGCTGAAGTATGGTTAGGAATAATTTAGTACTTTTCGATGCAGTGCAGGGGTAGTTATGTTATAACAGAAGAAATACAAAACTTTTCTTTAAAAGAATCCTCAGGTAAAGATATATCGCTGTTTCAAGTTTCCATAAATTTCTTGCTTTTAACCATAGAAACCTGTGTTGGAGAAATTTAGGTAAAAAAAATAGGGCGCCATTTAATCTTAACAAATATTGAAAATTAAATTTAGTATACATATTAAGTTCATAAAATCATTTTTTATATTTAATCTGCTTGGTGTTCTGGTTCGAAGGACCAGAAAATTAAAGTTTCCAATAAATAAAAACCACTAGTCTTGGTAGTGGTGAAAATCATTTACTATTATCTTTATTTATTTATTATCTTTATTTATGCTCCTGAAGCTTCCGCGAATCCACAATTTTACTAAAAACCAGTTTTGCAGGAAATTTGGTAAAATTAAAAAAAAAAAAATTGATAGTTTGATCACTTTTTGAAGTCTGAAATTTTGTAATTCGTGATGAAAGAGAAGAATCGGCGAAAGTTCTCTATGAAATGACAACTTCTACAATTGGCTTCATAGAGTGTATATTAAAAACGGTACATGTTAAGTGAAAAAATCCCTCCCCCCTCCTCATCCTATTACCAACACATTATAACTTACTTTGACGAGATCTATTACCCTGCCGAAATATTCACATCTTAATATGGGACACCCTGTATAGTTATTTATTTAACAGAATCCGCTCAAGCTCTGCGACTGAGAACTGCGTAAATAAAAATCTCGTATTTTTGAAAACGCCCCTACTGCGGCAGCCTTATAAAGGAAACTTTGTTAATGAATTTAGGTCATTTTGGGATATTGGCAGTTGATAAGGTGTAGGATATCATGCTACACTATCGTGCTACACATGTTTTTTTGGCTCTTGCGTTTCGATGGCACTCTTACGACTGGTTGTTCTGACAACCATGTGAAATCCATGTAACACTTGTATGAAATTTTGAGTTGTTCTAAACTAAAGGATCGTATGTATGTAGGGGAATACGGGGCAGATTTCACACAAAACTTTCTTTTCAGGCTAAGAATATTTTCTTTCAAAACTATGTACTTTGAGGTTTCAGAGACTGTATAGGTGAACTGTAATCATTCTGAACCCATTGATTTTTTTTATAACTCTTTTTCTTGAAAGCTAAGGTTTGCCGAAAGTGCTGTTGATTATACTGTTACCAGAATGTTCTTTAGATAGAAAACCAAAAATGTAGAGATAATTTTTAAATCTTCTGGACAAAGTCCTACAGCTGAGCTTTTACCTTGTGTTTTATTTTTAATGTCTTTTATAACGTTTTTTATATTTTCCTCAATCATATCAGACAAAAACCAAAAAGAACGATGAGTTTATCAAATAATCGAAATAAAAATGTTAAAATATTACAAAATTAAATAAAAATACAATGATGCACGTTTTACATCAAGTGAAGGCTGCTCTCTTTAGAAATGTAAAATGTGCCCCATTTTGTAAACTTTTACAAAAAATTAAAAAAAAATAAGTTAAAATTGTTTTGAAATGATATTAACTCACGATAATAGCTTTGAAATATATCCGTTTAAATTTAAATTGCTCTGGTCACAACAATAGCAATCACACAATTTTTCTACATTTTGATTTATGAACGAAAAACGCACAAACGCAATACCATATAGTTCGCCTTTTCTTTAATGCTTGTTAATAATAACATTCCATTCTTCAAAAATATCAACAACTTATGTTTATCAACAAAGTCTATCACTGATTATGACTGATTATGTGTTTGGAAATATGTATGATACTCTACGAAGGCTGTGAGTAGCCGCTCATTTATTTCCGAGGTCAACTCGATTAAGGCTTGTTCAGAACTTGATTATACCGATTGACAATTTTGGCGATGTCATCTATGCAGGATTAGATTGTGAGAGCAGACGAAAGCTTAACATTGCTTTCAACGCCTGCACTATATATGTTTTTCTTCTAAGATGATTTGATCATATTTCTCCTTACTTTAAAGCAATATAGAATATTTCTTTGGATAATTATTTTAAATATTGGATCTGCCTTTACATTTATAATTTACTTGAGAGCCGCACACCTCAGTATGTATTTGTTTAAGAGGCCGCAGGTCATGAGCTCCTTCGGTAGATCTTGTAATTTAATCATTTTGCGATATTCATGTTCTAGTTACCGGCCGATCCTTTTTCGTCTATGGTGTGAAAGTTTATAATCAACTTCCTCTAGAAATTAAGCGCGCTGACAGTGTAGGCGGTTTTCAAAAGCGTTTGCATGATTATTTCTGGAATGAGTAGTTGGTGGTATTTTGGCATATCTCTTTTAGTTATCTTAGTTTTGTAGATATTGGTAAGTTCCTATGTTTTTTTTACGGTGTAGCCAAATCTCAGGGTCCCCGAACCCTATGAATACTGTACTTTGGATTGTTCCTTTTTTCTTTATTTTACCTTTCTTTGCGTTACTATGTTTTATTATTGAATTTATCATAGCATTGCCTGTGTTACTCAATAGGATTTGATAATCTTGTCATACAACTGGCAAATATATTTGCATTTGAATTCACATACATGCAAGGTTTCAAGTTTCATATGCCAACCAGAATTCGGTTCATAGTGTCATATAAAGTTTTCGACTGCATTTTGGGTCTACTACCAGTTCTTTGAATTTGTATCATCAATTCCAGACCACCCTGTATATCTTAGGTGTTAAAATCACGAAAGGTTTAACCCCTTGCCTTATGAATCGAGCGACGATTGTGTGTGCCACTTTCGATGAAAGCTTTTCTCATGCGTCGTGACCAGAAGCAGTTT
>QYTT01075746.1:0-11301 GCA_006980735.1 Dasypogon diadema
ATTTGAGTGTCCCACTCAATGCTGGTGTTATTTCAAGAATTTAATGGAGACCAGCATACCTTATTTAGTTGGAAGAGTTTTGTTGTTAGGCTGGCGTTTGATATCCTTCTAAAGTCCAGCCCGCGATACATCCAAACAAATATTTAGAGCTCATCCCTGTGAGAGTGAGCGAGGAGTAAGGGACTGCACCGTCCCGTGGTTTCTGCAGTTCCCCATCAGTTGTGATATAATGAAGGGTCTCATAAAAGCTTTAGTAGTCGCCTGGCTATCTGTACGGATGACAATTTTCAGCCCCTAAGGACCTAGGTTCCGAAGGTATATGTACTCCCAGGTCCTCACAGAGAATATCAGCTCCAGTGTTGGTGAAATCCTGAGTTCAAACTCCGAAGCAATCACCACTTCAAGCAAATGATCCTTGTCTATATCTAAAGTAGCAGCTGCAGTTCGAAGTAAATCAATAATGGACTCGTGCCAAATAAGCGAACCTGCATGTACCTAAAAGCCGTTACAAAATACAGCGCAACTAAGAATACAAAAAATTCAAAGGTTAGCCTGTCTAGGAGTTATGGGTGCAATGACAACCAGCCCCACTACAGACTTGGAAGCTATGATCAACCTTCTTCCCTTATATCTCCATGAAAAAAAGAGGCAGCGCTCAATGCTTGAAGGCTTCTAACACTAAGTCTCCTAGAGCCTACAACAAATTACAGAAGTGGCTACATGAAAATCATTGATGAATTTCGGGAGGTCTTTAAGACCACCACATTAACGGATTTAATGCCGAAAGAATTTATTCCTACTCTACCATTTAAGGTAACCTTAGAAATCCACCTTAGAAATCCGCTCAATCTGGTCCACAGTTGGTCTCTAATTTTAAATGCGCCCACCATTTTCCAAGCCGAAATTTAAACAAAAGAGCAGAGCTTGAGAGTGTTGTAAGACTCCAAGGAAATAAGACTGCGGACTGCTTTGCAAAAAAGGGTGCTGCATCTAATTTCGTTGGCCCACAGACTTTTTCCCGTCTATCCAAAAGTCACATTAAGGTTGCCTTCCAACCGTGGGAAGAAATTGCCAATCAGCCACGCTGGTTTGGCAAACCTGACCTAAGGCAAGCTAAAAAGTTCATCAAGTACTCGTGGAAAGGTACGGACGAATTCCTCATGCTCAACAAATCGGAGCTAAGGATTATGATAGGCCTTTTATCCGGTCACTGCCCTCTAAAATATCACCTCAAAAAGATGGGCATAGTTGAAGGTGATACGTGCAGATTCTCTCTAGAAAAGACAGAGGAACACACTTTGTGTCACTTCGAAGTGTTATTTCGCCAACGTAATCTTGGTGTGATGTTCATTTCGCCTAACGATGTTTCAAATTTAGCGCCCGAGAGAATCATAGGTTATATTAAGAGCCCCAATATCGAATGGGCCTCTAAAAGAGGGTTAAACACAAAAGATCATGATTGGACGAGGTCACTAGAGGTTTTTACAGTCTCCTTATCGCAGTCTTCAAGGAGAAAAGAATAAAAAGCAGCAATTGAGGGCCAGTAGGCTACTTTTTTTACGTAAATTTTTGTAGGTAAGACAGAAGGATAACTTCTAGTGTCCATGTACCAGTCAAACTAAGAACTCTCGTTGTATCTCGCCCAGATCTCATGATGGTATTCTGTCTCAAGAGCTTTTCACACATTAGTAGCTCTGAGTGACTTTGGTACATAACCTGAGTATCATCCGAGACTTAAGTCCCCGTGTTTTGCCAGCGGCTCTACGGTAGGTCGATAAATCCAAATAGGCTTAAATCTCCCTTTCTCTCAAATATGGTTTCCATTTTAACATGCTGTTGTAGTTCCAACTGAGTGGAGCTAATAGATGGCAGGACAATCAAAAGAGCTCTTTTTTTCTAGTAAAGAGGGCATAGTTTTAATTTCCGAGGATTAATAGTGAGACCCAAGTCATTCTCCCAGTTAATAGTTCAGTTTCGGACGATCCCCTTAAGAGAATTACAAGATCGTCTGCGTATCAGATATCCCTGCAGCTATTTTCCTTGCGAGCAAATAGAGAAGGTCGTTCATTACGAAGATTAACTGCAGTGGAGATAGAATATCACATTGAGGGATTCCCTTGACACCTTTTTTTGTTTGTGCACCAGCCAGCACCGAGATCCGAATAATTATCCTGGTGTTAATCATGTTCAAAAAACAATCCCTAATGGGAGGCTTAACTTAGCAGTAAATTGCACAAAGTTACCTAACCTTAGATGTAAAAAAAGTCAGTGGAATCAGCAACCATTGTCTAAGTACGAGTCGCCTTGAAACACTTTGCTTCTTGAACTGGTAATGATTTTGATAGCAATGTTAAAACAATAATAAACCCACTGAACTTATCTCATTTGTGGATTTATTGAAGCCTTCATCAGACCCTATTAAGCCAACAACTTCTTCCAAAAGATAACAAAAAGGTTTTAAATCAATAACAGCTGCAAGACGTATATCACTTGGAGCCGCACCTCCGAATTACCTGATACTCTGAAAGACAATTACAAAATGCTGAGGCATTGATCAGTACGTCCTCATCTTGATTCAGTAATGCAAAAGATGTTCAAATTGCCGCCGAAGAGCCATATTACCTTGAGTGCCCGTCTGGTCTGTCTGCATGGGAGTCATTTCAACATGCAGCACTGGCGCACGGTATAACTCAATGAGTACCTCTGGGTGCTAAGTCGACTGTATAATGCATAATTAATCGATAAACCATTGCCATAAATGCAGGCAGGCATAGCACCTTATGCAATACTTCACCAAATTATTGTGCCGTGCATCCGTGGAGGACTTTTTTTTAAAGATGTTATTTGATTTCTGGAGGTTTGGGACAAACGATGATAGGTGCTACACATGTAGATTGCTGGTGACACGAAGCGAAAAAGTAGAAAGCTCAGCATCTTAAATTTGAGAATGACTGATTCATGTTCCCATCATCCTGTCCTTAATCCAAAAAATTTAAAATTGGCCACAAGCTGGTTCCATGACGCAACATGCTGCATATGCCCTTACATAATGGATGATTAATAGATGTCATTGAAGTGCTTCAATATGGGCTAAAAGCGGCAGTATATGAATTGCTGCGGGAAGACATCAAGAGCATAACCCGAAAGGCATCCCTGCCCTTGATCAATGTACCCTTTTAATTTAATATTAGATTAGTCAGTACCGGAATCGAAAATCTACCCAAACAAACAAAAATATATGGGGTTGGCTTCCATTGAACAGATCTCGGGGTATCGTAAAAATTTGTTTCCTCAAATCTCCTGATCAATTTTGAGCTCCTTTTTGTACCCATATATTTTACCCACTGCTGAGTCAAGTGTACCATTGACAGGATTTAAAGCATTTCATATAATAATTTTTGTGAAGGAAGGATCCTAGAGCAAGACCCAAAGTTTATGAACCCTTTCAGAGGATGAAAACATTTTCTCTGCAATGTGAAAGGAGGAAATTGTAACGGAAAGGAAGATTTTCATTGAAAATTCTTTTTTTATGTCTCGTTTTAGGGCTGCTTTATTGTGGTAATTTGTTCTAATATTTTCTCCAAAATGTCCTATTTACTTCGACCTACTTTTTAAATGGGCTTCGATTTGTGTGTGATACATCAACCTTGAAGGCAGTTTTTCTTCGTTGATCAATCTGGAAAATATGGCGGTAAAAACTTCACCCTTCATTGCTCCTGTGCCTCTTTTGATAATTATACCAAAAGGGAAATTTATAGGATGCAAATTTGATTGATATCTTTTGGAAAAGAAGAGTGCGGAACATTGTATTTATTGGGGAAACTCCGCCGGAATGAATTTTTATTTATTGTTGTTTTATGTTTTCATCGGTGAGGGGGATGGGCTTTAAACAGAAGGACGAATTTGAAACGGAAAAGTTTGGAAACTTTATTGAAGGGCAGGTGAGAGCAGGAAGAACTTCTCGGAAGTATTTAATTAAAAATTGTGGTAAACTTCTTGAAAAGGCTTCAATTGCTGAAGACACCTTGAGAACCATCTTCTTTAACTTGTTCAAAAAATATCATGAAATACATATTAAAATCTAAAATGTATTTATGTGAATTCTTTACCAGGATGTTTTGTGTCTCCGGTCCGATTTAAATTCAAATTGGATTTTTTTTCCATGGTTTCCACTAAACAGCTGCAGAGGAACTTCTATGTCACTCAAAAGAGCTCAAACTGCTTTTCTATTCCAGATACGTTGCTTATGCAAAACTGTTCGCTTGAAATTTTTATTTTACACGAAACCATCTTTGATAATCAAACAAAAGTCGCAGCTATACCCATAGAAATCATAGCACTTGGACTACGGACCTTATTTGAACACCTTTGAATGTAGAAGGTAACGAAATCTATCAGGCTATAAACTTTTTCAAAGTATTCTGAAATTGGATGAGAAGATAATAGAATTTTTGATTCTTGTTTATTTAAGGGGATTAGAGCAGAAAAAATTCCTTTTCCTAAAATATGAATGTGATTTAAATACAAAGCAGTTCGACCAGTAAGACTTTTAATACCTCAATTCCTTTAGGAGTGTTGAATTTAGTCGATTACATTTAAAGATTTTCCAATGTTTACAAGGTTGAATAAATTTGAATTACGGGCACATACTTTGTTGACTGTAAACTTCCTTGGATTTAACATTGAAAAAATCTATTAAAAACCACTTAGATATACTTGAATAGGTAGTTTTTAGAAGATGGATTGGTCGGGAAGGCCCAACAGCCTGGACCACACGATCCCCAGACCTTAATCCCTTCTTACGAGGTTATTTAAAAAATTTAGTTTATAGTACTATATGTAAAACAATTTTTTTAATGTATTTAATTGAAGTAATTAATTTGTCTGTGTTAATTTTAGTTAATATAAATTCCAATAAAAATTTGGTAATTCTAAAAACTTTTTGATGTACATATTTTTAGTGGTAAAAAACATCATTTCATTGCTGTTAAAATCTTTTCTAAGCAGCGGCGAAAGAGGAAAGAGTGCTTTGTCTTTGGGAATATTATATGTAGGACGAAATTTCATAGGTTATCCTGTAACAAAGTGTCAGAGTTCAGTGGACGAATTTCAGACTCCTTGACAGCAGTAACTATCTTACAACTTCTCGTAATAGCGGTGATCGATACTGAAGGAGGTGATTGGAGATGTTAAAGAAGGAAAAAAGTCCATATGAACATATGTCAGATTTTGAATTTTTTTTTATGCTTTCGCGTTTCTTTGGTACCTTGGCTTGTATGTTTGCAGTTATTTCACGAAGTTAATCAAGTATTCCTTTGAACGATAACCTGATCGGAACGTTATTACCAATCCAACGATCAGGATAATTTACATCCTTTAACTCTTTGCTATAGTGTGAAGGAGCCCCATCGTGCTGATATTAATGGAAATATCCTCTAAGCGTTCTGGAAGTGACTGGTTCAGAAAGTTAAGATAGATGGTACTGTTTAATATTGAGTTGAAAATGAAGGGTTCAATGAGTTGATTTCCTAGAATACCTGCCCACACATTTACTTTAAACGTGTACTGCGATGAAGGCCTTCGTATTGTGTGTGGGGTTTTTGTGAGACAAGTGATGCTCATTATAGAAATTTAGGCAACTATCTTTCGTAAATACGGACTAATATGTCCAAAGAATTCTCTTAACAAAGTCTTTATCTTCAACGTCATTCTGCTGTAGCTTAAGAAAAAATTATTTTTGCCTTTCCTATACCGGTAGTAAGTAATATGGATGAAATCATTTTCTATATGTGAAATATCCCAAACCGTCGATTTAGGCATTCCGAGCATCGCTGATACCCGTCAAACACTGATACTTAGATTATTTTGCACTAGGTCAAGCATTCTTTATTAGCTATCCACTTCTATGTGATTGACCGAATCTAGCTCGTAGTTGCGGTAGGTCACTATTCCCGCCTTTTTAATGTTCTAGCAAAAGTTCTTCGATCTGTGGAACGCGGCGAGTAGAAAATCTACGGCGTTTTCCTCTTAAGCCTGTGTTTCGTTTTCGTTACAAAATCCGTAGAAGTAAATTATGTTTGCGTATTCTAAATCCTTCTATGATAAGTTAAAATTGAAACTGTTGATGTTTCATGCCAATCAAATTGTGACTCAATTACAACATTTGTCAGGTTAATTTTCCAATCTTCCTCCTTCCCAATTTTCCCCCCGCATAAGCTGTGCTGTATGCATCATAGGGTTGTCCCCTGAGCTTAGACAATACATTAAAAAATGTTCATATAGACTTTTTGGCTTCTTTTAACTTCCCTTTCTGCAGTATTGACCACCGGTCCCCGAATACCATTTATAAATGCTCTTATATGGTAAGAGCACATTCTCGTGTATAACAAACGTACAAATTTTATGAATGCCCCTCACAGTTGATAGGTGTTATATATACACATAATTTCTTCACACCCAAATGTCATCTTTGCATTATAAAACATAGTTTTACTGTTTTTAATCGATTTTCTATGAACACGCGATTAAATCCTATTGTTGTATAAATTTTGTTGTTCTATAAGGTCGTATTTCCCCATATAACATTCGTTAGGTTTAAATTTAATCCCTTTTCATTGACAATTAATTTACACAAGTTTTGGTAGACATTTTCTGAAAGGACCTATATGTAATGTCTTAGCAGAGTAATTAATAAGGGCAAAACTCAGTTTCGTTTCAGAAATTACCTTGAAGGCCCAAGAAAAGCCTTAATGTGGAAAAATTGCTTAAGATCAAGATAAGCAGGAATTTGTAAGCTATAGTGAAGATTTTTTAATATATGCCCGTTCAGTAAAATGGTTTGAAATAAAAATTTGTGGTTTTAGTTTTCTTAGTCATTTGCTTAAGTATGAAAACGAGGGAAGGATAATATTTGAAAATTCAACATTTTCGCACATTGATTACATTGCAGATTCGTTAATTTCAAAAGGAGGTGCGGAAAGTTTAAAACTGTTTTCTTTCAATATATCGCAATACGCTTTCATGAATTACAGCCTTCAGCCGCTTGATATGCAAATCACAACCGCCTACCTGCTACCTGTACTTACCTTAACATACGTATACACCTTTATTATGCAACAAGATCACACAGCCGAGTTAAGTGATAACTCTTTTGAGTGACAAGGCCTGAACTTGAAAAGAAAAAAAAAATACACATCACGCCTTAAACTTGAGTCTTGAAGTACGCAATTTCCTCATCCACTATGTCGCTTAAGATGCTGAAAGTAGTGTGCTGCTGATACTTTTGCCTTTTTGTATCTTTCTATATCCATCTAAAGATTTCCCCTGGTGACAATTTTACCTTATCGTATGCTTATTAAATCACTATGTAAGGAGGCCCATAACACGCAAGTGTGCACCATTTACGAGCAAATGACCTTGGAAACTTCTTGATTCAGTCCAATTAAACTTTCTTAAAGTGTGCGAGCAGGTTAAAGTTCTGAATGTATCTTGAAATTTGCATCTTGCCGAGAATTCAATTTTCGGTAAGTATTTAGGAAGCTTTAAAGTTGAATTTGTTGCATTTTACGTGATGCACACGCGATTTATGAGATTCCGGATGTGGGCGAATAGACCCCATTATCTGAAGTTTACCAGAAACAATCTCTTCAACTTCATGTGAAGTGTATCGAAAAGTTTTAGCAAGTTCCGGCAGTCATTTTGCCGCCAAGTTTATTTGTGTATTCCTTTAGAATATATAAATAAGTGATTATTAAACTTGGAACATAAAAGTGGAGATTATTCAACGGGAAAGTATACGATAAGGATAAAATTTTGGATTTATTTTTAATGACAATCAAGATAATTTTCTTATTTTGCAGGTTTTTCAGTTCTAATTAATTTTTTTTTCAGTTGAATATTGTTATGTTGAATCTGTATGAATCAGTCAATTGGGAGTCATATAATGTACAAGGAATTACTTTACGTTCCAAAATATTGTCAATTATATTTCGTCTAAGTACCTGTCGAAAGGAAACACCAGGCGAGGTCCTCGGAGACTCCTCGAAGACTTCTTTTGTTCAAGAGAATGTTGACTCTAAATACTTACAGGAATTCCTGACGGAATTCCGTATAGCGCCACCGAAACCTTAAAATAAAAAAGAGTATATATATGTATGGGGAGCTATAAGTATATGTATGTATATGTATGTATGTATGTAGTATGAATATGTATGTATGTAGTATGAGTATAAGAGTATATATATGTATGGGCATTTGAGCTGAAGTTAAAATTGAGTTCCTGCAAAGATTGAGGAGGTGAAATGGAGTTACAGGCTTACCTCGATTCATCTCCCAGTACTGTACTGTGCTGACGATGTAGTTAGTTAGGTCTGGCCACAACTACTATTATCAGCTGAATTACCATTTCTATAACCGAGCTTGAACAACAATCTTCATCAACTCCCGAATAAATTTTCGAAGTCCCAGTAATTTTTCCTGCAGGACCTTTCATATGAAGACAACATGTTCAAGTTTTAACGGCTACAAAAGTTATCTCTGTAAAAAGAAACAAAATGAAAGGCAAAGGCGCCATGTCATTAAGCATAAAAATTACGTAAATTTAATCGTAAATTAAAATCTCGCCAATCTTCTAAATTTGATGGGTCTAATATTATTTGAAGCTCTATTCAATTGTGTTAAGAAGAATTACCATTTTTATTACATAATCGGATTCTACGGGGAAAAGTACGTAATTTTTATCTGAAACACTTGTTTCGATTTGCAACAGACAACGCTGTAGTCGAAAAAATTAATGCTCATCTCAAGAAAAAATGTACCAATTGAAAAATCACTGAATACTTCGACTCGATCATTTAATTCATTCTAGCATAGTTGAATAGAGCTGCAAAAATATTAGACCCGTATTTTTATCAGAAATGCATTTCTTGAGATATTCCGCCGTCCTGCTTTTTTTTGGTTACACCCTGTGTACGTTTATTAAGAAACACCATTATGTAATATAGTCAAGCCATGTTTTCATTTAGTCTCGTCATCACATTAGGATGAGCCTAACGATGATGTCATATTCCCCAACTTACTCCGTTACTGGCACTTTTATCCTTGAAATTATTTTATTTTCTTCTGGCTGTTCACTGGTACTTTTCGCTTGATTTTATCGATTTTTTCTTTCATGAATAAACAGATTTTATTTAACATCTGGTTTACTTTTTCTAAAATAGTATACTAAGGCAGAAATACCTCCTATTGTATTTTTATACTAGTTGGTATTGGGAAATCACCTTCTGTGTAAATTTCCTGCGGAAGTCAGAGAATCATTCGTGTTATTTTTACTCAAAAACTGTGCCGTGATTGTTCCTTAGATCATCATCTGGAAATGATGAACAAATCTATTTCTTAATAAACTTTGCAGTGGAACTTCACATTATATCATAGATTTCGAGGATTTAACTATACGGCAACAGATTTAATTGTCGTCAGTAGAAAACCTCCGATGATTAGTAATAAAACCAAATTAATAATTTTAAGGTCAAATTAAAGTAAAATGAAATCGAGGGTTCTGTGTTTAAAATGTTGAAAAAGTAAACTCAACATTGTAAAAATAAGTGAAAAATATGTTGGTTCCATTATGTTGTACGTAAAGGATCGCCGGTGGTCAAGCGAGCTGAGGCGCATGTCTGGAGATTTTCTCCCTTGTTGGCGTGAGTTCAAATCCAGCACAGGACACGGCGTTTTATCTGGGTACCAGCGGTTGAGGAAATTCTACTGACAAGAATTGTACTTACCAAGCCACTTGGATGTTGCATAGTAAAAATTTCATGCCAAAAATTGTGGCTCAACTGGAACATTTGTTAGGTTAAAATTTCCCAATTTTCTCTTTCGTAATTTCCATCCGTCTAAGCTGTACAGTGTACATCATAGGGCACCCTATGTCTCTTGATCTTAGATAATACCTTCAAAAAAATATTTTATCTCAAGACAGATATAAAAGGCTGTACTTAATAATAGTATTCTAAAAATATTTCGGAGTGTCTAGAGTTACGTTGACCATATGAAACAAATTCTAGTTAGACCAGTGGGCAGAGCGTTCTGATCTGTGAAGAAGAACATAAGCTCAAGAGATAAGAAAGGGGAAAGGCTAAGAAAAGTTTAAATAAAAAAAAAATAAAAAAGTCAAAAAAAAAAGTACATCGAGGAAGTGTCATCATGGAAGTGACCGATGAGGCAGTACAGGAAGAAAAATACAGCAACTAAAATCAGGATAATGGTAGCTACCCGTGGAGGGTAAGTACCTTCTGCAACTCTTATATTTCTTTTTTTAAGTGCCTATATTGCGACTTTTTACATTTTAATTTAGCATTTTTAGATTTCCTTCCATTTCTTTTGTAATAAAGTTTTTTTATTAATATTTATATTTTTTAAATGCCAATTTTAGTTCCATAATTCTATTCACTTAATTATTAATTTAATAATGATATTCCAAGATTTCCTTGGCTTTTATTCTATTCTAAGCAAAAACAAAATTATGTGGCGCTTTCCCCTTTAAAACTTAGGTTTTAGCAACCCACAACCATCTCGTGAGTTAGCCTTATATCATGTAAGGTCAGGAGCAAGTAACATGTGACAACAACTTCTCGCATAAATTCTAGATTTCTGAAATTAATAAATTTTTAAATATTTTGAATATTACTAAAATATAACTCGTTTTTTGTGATATAACAAAAAATCAAATTCTTGACGTAGGCATGATTGAAATTTAATTTCACTTTGTACGCCATTAACAATTTATCTGAAGGAAATTCCTTTTGACTTCCTTTTGACCTAAATGTTCCTTGAAAACTGGAATTTCAAACAATACGAGATATTTGCATGAAGACTTCAACTAAACTCACCACAAAAGTACATGAGGTGTGTTTGATACAGGCGGACATTCTTGAAATTTTCATCCTTTGTACTTGAGTTGTTTGTCTGGAAGGAAATTGATGAAATTTGTGTATAAATTCGTGGAAAATCTCGTATATTGTAGAACCAAGGTTTCTACATTTTTCTCGCTGTTCCTATTCTAGAAGTTATTGTAATTTCGTTAAATGAATCTGTTGATGCAGTGAAATCATAAATTCCTAGAATTTATATTGTAAATATTACTAATATGATACATTTTTCAGGGTGCAGTAGCGTACTATATTATACAAAATGAAAGAGAAAGAAAATAAATTAGGAAAAATTGAAGACATTCCAGCAGATATTGAATGTTTTCAGCATGTATTAGATTATACAGAAGTACATGAACCTTCAATTTAAGAT
>QYTT01075747.1:0-13692 GCA_006980735.1 Dasypogon diadema
CTTAAGTACTTTTTTACTTAAGCATTGCCCAGTTCTGACATTTGCCCTTCTGCTCCTCTTGTGCGGAGTGCCGCTAATGACCTAGGAAAAATCCCAAAGGAACCTCAAATGTATCTGTGCTGAGTTATATCTCTATGCTATGACTTTAAAGCCTTATTTGAATACTTTGTGTAGATTTGATCGACAATTTTCTGCCTCATATCATTAGGTCGCGTTATGTGAAATGTTGAATTTGCAGTCAGTCGCAAAATGATCGCTAAAGTAATAATTTGTATAGTGAAAGTTAATTGAATGCAGAGCAGCAAAGTACTTAATTCTTTTTGAACTGCACTACTGAAAGCAGTATCAGTAGTGATTATTCTGTAAATAATTCAGTAATAAATGCTGGTACTTTTTTTAAAAAAAGCACTAAAGTTGTTGGCACTTAACCAGTACGAAAATGTTTGGATCCTATAAGGACTGCATATACTCCGGCGGTGTACATGAATAGAAACTGTCATTAATTACACGCCGTAAATATTTCGCTTTAACCTAGAACTCGGTCTAAAATTGCAATTTAGTTTGCTTAACTTCTGCAAAAGATACTACCAACTCATACTATCCTTGCAGGCACTGTAATAGCTCATTAAACGTATAACCATGGGTAGAGCGGTTATTTTTGTTTATCGGGATAATAAATATTCCACGAAGAAGGTCCTTGAAAGACGAATCCTTCGAAAATGTTGTAGTAATGACATATGTAAGATTTACGTCAAATATTTATTAAAGGTTTTATCTGTATTGGTATATAGCAGAGCTGCGAAAAATTATTAAAACGATTAATAGTAGTTCAAGGGCCATATTCAACAAACGATATTAGATTGGCTCGATCTTTTTTTTTGTCTTTTACATTGTATTTAAAACACGTGGTTGAGTGAAAGAGATTATTATAAATTTCAAATCAGGTAGCTCTAATATCACTTGATAAATACGTCCTAAGTATTAAATTATTTATGATGGGGAAGTATTTAAGTACTTAGGAATTTTATGTTAACTCAAGAACTACCATAATTAAAATATAAAAAGAATTAATTAATTCGGTATTTAGAGTACTTAATTACTTAAGGAATTTGTATTTTTAATTTACTTAATATAAACAGTGCTCAAATTTTTGGAAATTTCAAAAAAATACATATTATTAGTGAAAATATGGTTTTCGAAATTTCACAATTTTTACCTTAATACGCCAAATAAAAAAATAATAAACAATCGAAATCTTCACAGTTAAAAGAGAATACTTCATATAGTATTAGTTCTTGGGAGTTGCAATACACGCACATATTTGTTTGTATATATTGGATATTTATATATTGCAGTACTTAAGTTAATAAATATTTAACTACTTTAAATTTAAGTAGTACTTGGTACTCAAAATACTTTTAGCTGTAACAGGATCAGTACTGGTGCTGGTGGTGATAACGCAAAATAGCCAAAATAGTTACCGATACTGATTTGGAAAGATTAACAAATTGGCACGTAATAAAAGATCAGAGAAAAATTATAGACTTTTGTATTTAATGAACTAAAGGACATAATTTTTAAGGAGATTAGTAATTTAGTAAGAGGAAACGATTTGGGCAAAGGTTTGATCGTCTACCACTGCAAAGGGAGTCTTTCACTATTCATTCTTCAATCCGGAGGAGTCATAATGTGGTGAAATTCATGAAATGTACCAAAAGCTGGCCTCAATGGATTTTGCACTAATTATCCGAAATGGTGAATTGTTTTTCATGGAAATGTAAAATTTTACACCAGATCACCGTGCGAAACGTTGACGCCTGGGCCCCGAAATCCCCGATGTGAATTCCATCGGGGAATACCGAAGCTTAAGTTCTTTCTACTAATAACCGAGTAATCATTACAACGTTTTATCAAGTAAGTGGTTCGGAATCCACGTAAATTAGTAGGTAGTTGTCTAAAAGAACCCGAATTTTCTTTTGCGTTTACTCATGCCAAGGATGCAAATGTTTTTTTTTTTTTTTGCAAGCAGTGGAACTTTTTTTCCAAATAATAAAGTACGTCCCCAGGGGAATATTTCTTTTCAAAATGTCTAACTTAAAAAGCAAAAAAAGAAGAAAACTTACCTATTAGGACATGGTTTCCCTTGCTGCTTACGTCTGGCCTTATCACAAATGGCAGGACGTAAATGAACCCGTTCACCATTTGGTAATCTGCACTTGGCCGTACACAAAAGTACTCCTAGACAACTTTTCTTAAGAATGTTCACATTATGATTATTGGTATTCCTCATCGCCCATCCGGACGAATGTTTTTTGGCATCTTCGTTCGTTACGGAATACACCAGCCGGCAATGTCCGTTTGCCCACTCACAAAACTCATCAAATTCACTTATCACTGGCACTACAGTATCATTAATATCCCAATCAATATTCACCCGTGACTTAGTCGGTGGACTTTCTGAGTGATTTCCTGTTGGTGGTGATGAAGTGGTCATTATAACCATTTTTCTTCGTTTTTGTTTTCCTCCGAAAAACTACTCAAAACCACTGAACCAAGCTAAAATACTCGACTTACTAAAAATAATTAACTATATTGTCGCCTTTACTAAATTTCGTAGACACGTCTGAATCCAAAGACTGCGCAATCTCTACTGAAAATTTTCTGAGCTAGTGTCTGGTGTTCACCTATAGCCGTGGGGTCCTCTGCAACAGCTGAAAACCAGTCTTTATCCGATACAACATACATGAGATGGTATTGGAAGGGGTTGATGGGTTCTGGGTGTGTAACATCCCTCAAAATCCACTTATAACCGTACGTTTACCACAATTGCACCAAAAGCCATACCTGATGACCTCTTCATCGAGGGTGCGATGTATAGTACTATGTCAAATAAATGTTTCGCTAGGCTCCTCCTCTAGAGTTATCCGGACGTTTTCAGTGTTCCCTTCATTTTAGTGCTGTTGGGAAAGTTGTGTATTTCTTGTATACTTTGCTTAGGTGATTCTCATTGGCGGATAAATGTTATGTAGTGTAAGTATGCCTGGTGTCTAATTGACACTATACTCGACTACCTACACCAGATAGAGCAGGTAAGGTGGGATTAGGTGGGTTGTTTTCGGTGAGAACTTGGGAGTTTACCTGGAAGTAGTTTAACTACAACTAAAAACTGAACTTAACAAGAGTTCTGATGCGGAAGTATCTAATTAGGTTTTGCTCTTTGACAGAGTTTACATTGTTTCTGGAGAGGTTGTACTGGGGAGTAAGATAATGGCGGACTATTAGAAGTGCTTCAATGTTTCTTGGTTGTTGCTTTTTTTACATTTTAATTACTGGGAAGTGGTGCAAGCAGCTTGAGGTGGGAATTCATTATAGGTGTCTTTGCAAATATTTAATGGAAACGGTAATCATTCACTGGAACGATTTCTTTTCATAAATAATTCAGAAAGGAAAAGAGTTTCATGATATTGAAGAATTTTTGCGCTTTTTTATGCTGTTCGATTGGAGCAGTACAAATATAAAATCGAAATTCCCCAAATACGTTCATTATTACGTTAAGCGAAAAAATAAGATCATTACTTGAAATCATTTATGGTTACCGGGGAGGCATATCTTGTAGTACCATATATCGAGGGCTTATGGTGAAAACCTCCTATCTCACAAAAAATTTGTTTGGAAAAATTTTATGCCAGATTGATGTAATTTTCATTTGTCTTCCTTTTAATACAGTTAAAAAATTTTGACCAAAAATATGGGATAGGGGATTTTTACCATAAGCCGCAGATGTTTCTTTTCCAGGGTCTGGAGCTCCTGTACGCTCCGTCTTAAGTCCATATTTTGTCTTGCATTATTGCGATTAAAATCGGTCTGTGGCGAAAAAGATGTTTTGGTTGAAATTTAATTTTTTATTCTCTCTATGCTCCTTTAAACTCACTAAACTTTTCCACCTATAGTTAAACATACCCAAAATCATTTCAAACGAGTACAAATTAGGAAACAAATCTGCTGTAGAGAATGCTGCTATATAACTTGATTTAGTCATTCCAGATCACGTTCCCAACTAATAAGATCTTTGGACCACTAGCATCATTGGCAGATAAATTATGCTCTGATGGAACTTGGTTAGGCTTCCAAAAGTGTTTTCAACTAATCTAGAAAGACCAGCGCGGGGTGGACTGGATCCTGTATGTGGAAACTCTGAAGCCTAGCAAGATATATATTTACCAAATTTATATTCTTTGGATTTTTGTAAATATCTTTGGGAAGATAGGAGAACTTTGAGAACTAGCAAGACTGTTAGGGTTCACTCCATTTTTCCGATGGTCCTTGGCATACCGAGAGGTTCGAAGAATATAAAATGTGAGATTTTGTAGATTTTTTTTGAGAACACATAAGGGGCTTTGGGAATCAGCAAGACTGTCCATGGTCTTAGAAAATATTCCATAGCAAATAGAGCTCACTCTAGCTGTTTCGGTCTGAAAACACCTTCTGTAGAATTCGTCAAAAAAATGTATACGTTTACCAACAGTGGTCCGAGAATGACTTGGAACTGTAATCATTACTACATTTTTTTTTAGAGACATTAGTTCTACCCACATTCTTTTCTGAGTAATAAAAGAAAATCGTTTGCATTTATAGCCAAGTAATTCTGTAGTGAGCCTAGCACAATATGCTCTAAAATTGTTAACTCAAATACTAACAAATGGATTAGCCGCAATTTCTAGCTGAAAAGAATAATAATTTGCTAAATTTGAAAACGCCACATACTTCTCTCTAAGGTAATTAAAAAAGTGGTGCAGATAAAATGGGATGGTCGTTTTTCTTTGCTTACAAGACTAGAAATATGCCTACTAAATTTACTAAAATTAATATAGTCAATGTCGTTTGGTAAAAATAGTAATACATAAAAAATCACACTCCTTCGTTTACAGGTGAAAACTAAATCCTAAAGGTTTGCACCCCAATCTAACAATCTGATTCCAAATTTCTAATAACGAATACTCTAACGAACATGCCTTGCACATATATCAATCTTACGATATCTTAACTAAGGTTACACAAAATCCGTCCTGAGGAACAAAACCTATGACCTCACTGCTCTCCGTATCGCCATGCATAAGGTGCAATGTCGTTTTTTTTGGATGCAGCGTCTGTCATTAATTTACTAAGCTGGCTTGAGTTTGACATCTCAATTTCTCTTGAATAAATGTTGAAATTATTTAAATTAATTTTTTTGTGATCATGGAATAGGAAACAGTTTTTTTCGCGGTCGAACCCTTTAACCCTAAACCGCATCACTTCACACCGCAGCATTAAATTCAGGACCCACCCAGTCACAATATGGGACGCGTTTTATCATTATACAACATAAACTTAGAATATCATAGTGAAAAATGTTGCCGTGAATCGAAGGCAGATGGAGATCATTAGCTTAATTCCGCGAATAGAAGGGAATTGGTTCCCACAATAAAAACGATTAACTTCCCCAAAATAACATTTCCGCCCGATTAACGAAGTCACCACTACCTCACAATTCGCCACACCTGCCCAGAAAGTCACTATAACAATTTTCTCACATTTCCACGAGAAGGAAAACGAATTATATCCCTATCAGCTTCATCCCGACTAACGATATCGGCTTAATTAACCACAAGAACTTCATTTAACGGATTTACTTCACGCAATTAAAACCGCATCCCTGCTTGTTCCTTGTCCTTATTGGAAACAACAACCCAGCAGAATAGGGAAGATCTGCCGTCCTAGATAAGAAACACACAATGCTGTGAGTCATGTCACAGCAATCGAACATGATCAGAAAAAAAAGAGAATTCCCAAAAATATACGATTCTGGTGCTATCCTGTGGAGAGTTGATCTGGACATGATAAGGTCCTTAACGTCTTTTGTCCTTCCCGAAAAAAATGCCGATTTTTTTTCAGTGAAAGTACTTTTCAGAGTATTAAAGGACTTTTAACACTTTGAAACCATTCAGTGGCCACCTTTAATCCTATTTTGGCAGTTAAACTAAACAAGCTAATCCTGGCTGGTTGCTCTGACCCCATTCAGTTAATTTTTAGAGTATTAGGACGAAGGCGAAATTTTAAAATATTTCCCAACGTAGAAAATGGATGGATGGACGGCAAAACAGTTCTTTTCTTCCTCCTCTTTTCAGCTGACAAGTTGTTGTCTAGCCCGCATTTTTCGCGTTTCGATATAATTTCAGGACGTAACTGCTTGAAGGATTGTGGCTCCCATGAAAGAAGAGGAATAGGGATCGATGCAAATCCTCCTCAGTCCGGATAAAATGGAGAGACGGAAGAGACTATTGGTTTGTTGTTGAACGGGAGGGAAAACTGTTGCACTTCCACCCGCAGGTTAAAGTGTGGGAAACTGAATTTTTTTTTATGTGTGTATTTAATTCAATCAGGATGTAATGAGCTCATTGATGAGTTCATTTAAGTACTTCAGACGTAAGAAGTGAAAGGAATATTTTTGAAAAAAAACCAAATATGAGCCATTTGCCAAGTATAGTGTGATTCATCTGTGAATTTCCATGCAAATAACAATTTAAATTTAAAACTATTCAGGACTATGCGTGACTAGAGGTAGAATACAATAAAAAGCGTTAAAATAAAACGACATTCATTAGAATTAGAGGATATCTTGTTTAGGAAAGGAGGAATTAAGGAATTCTATCCAAGGTAGAATGCGTTTCAACCTTTCCAATAGGAGAACTGCTAGTCTGCAGAGTACCCTTTTGCATTTGGCAAAAGATGAACACTTGTGCAGAAAACGTATCCTTATTTCACTCTCTCTCTTTCTTGCATGATAGGTAGCATGGATTGCTTATCAAACATCAATTTTTCTAAGATGGGGATTGAGTTGGTTGAGGTCTGCCAAAATGCTAATCAACATTTTACAATCTTTCCTAATCAAGTCGGAGAATCTGCCACCATTTCTAGAAAGGAAGAGCCATAATTCCTAACGCAAACTCTATTTCCCAAGCAACAGCGAAGAGGATCCAGATTTTGCAAAAGAATCAGTTCTCTCAATTCTTTTAATTTTACCAATGTAACACATAGATTTTAAATGCAACCATTTCAAATACACTTGCAATCAAATCAAAATCAAGGCCACCTTTTTCAAAAGCCAGAGAAACTAAATCAAAATCAGCGTCAACTTTTTCAACTCCAAGTACAACCAAATAAAAAAAATTCAATGACAACAGAGGGGAGTGTCGATATTATTCTAAAGTTTCTTCGACGAAGAAGCTTATATGTTGATATAACTAATTTATCTGACTTTAAAAGCTATTCCTTAATTCCGCTAACTTTGCTGTACGTGATTCGACACAGTGAGAATTTTCAGTGATTCTGTAGAAGGTGAAGAAGGAACGGTAGCTTCCTTTCCTTTCCTTAATAAGGCCAGCAAGTGAAGTAATTCCAATTGATCCTTGATTCGGTGAGCTCCTGGCCCAATTCCGTTGTCTGTGTAACAAGAGATAATTACATGTCGTCATCGTTTTGTCAAATATTTTAAAAACAACAAAACTCTTATAACTTGATTGTATCTAGAAGAAGAACTCTAAAAAAGACAAAAAAAAGAAACTAGGGACGAAGTTTTCGTTGGTAGAGATTTTACAATTAAGGCAACCCCCTTTAGAATGAATGAAAAATCATATTTAACAATTTCGAGTGATAAGATCTCTTGTTGGACGGCAAAAATCGTAAGTCCAAAAGCAAATGGAATTATTACAAAGGTGTTAAAACTCCGTCCCTTTAAGGATCCCGACGAGATCGAAAAGATACAGTCATCTTCAAAAGGGAACAGGATCATTTCATTGACTCTAAGGCATTCGGAAGGACACCCCGGAATTAAAACTTGTGTTGAATCTTGATAAGCGAATCTTAACGGAAATCCTTTGAGCACTTGGAATTGTGCAACGTGGAGATCAGCGATTATTATACAGTCTCGGTTTGATTTTCGCACAATGCCAAACAAAGATCCTTTGTCCTGAGGTGTTTATCATCATCACCACCTTGACGCATGGGGTGCTGGGCTCTGATTCTTCATCGTACAACCACTGGTTGTTGGAAGAAACAACCCTTAATTTATGCCCCAGCATGACCCTTGGTGTGAGAAAACCGTTTCGCGTTAGTTTTCCCACTTGTAGGCATCCCTCCAAAATTAGAATAGTCTAATTGCGCCAACAAAAGATTCTGTATCTGAAAACTTTACACATTTGACCCAAGTGCAATTTTGGCTGACACAAATTACCTCGTAAATTTGTGGAATAGCTTTTGTTGCTGGTGTTCTGTGGACTCATAAATTGCGAATTCAAATGTAAACAGAGAGCACAGAGATTGTGGTTTCATATAAAATTGTAGGATTTATTTTGAAACCCATTTAAATTCGGTTTAGGGATGATCTCAAAGTGATTTAGTCGGTTGGATGGAGTTTAAAGGCGGTAATTCAATATGCAAACTGCTTTCAATCTTTGCGATGCATAAGGGATGATGAATCCTATAAAAGTACTATAATGTTTTCATGATTCCTAGAAGAGGTGATCATACAACTAACACTCAATTGAATTTAATTAACGCAATGAGCATCAATTGACAGGAAAAATCCATGGCACAGCGGTGATCCAATCCCAGGCCATAGGGAGCAGAAATAGGATTTGATTGTGAATCACTTTGAAGTGTATTCTCGAACTAAGAAACCTTTGTCCCGAGGGTGTCTCATCTGCGATAGTGCTTTTTTCTTCAATTAATTTCAATTAAAGTCGTCCCCTTCCCCAGTCAAACTAGTACAAGTGTTGGTGAGCTCCTTTCGGTTTTATACTATGAAATGGACTCAAAGCCGACAATGAGAATTTTTAAAGGGAAATACTCGAAAGTTATATGTAACGTTCAAGGGCCATATATTTACCAATTAAAGGGCCAGTTCCCTTCTCACTTGGCTGCTTCAATTTTGTAGTTGCTATCATGACCTGACTGTATACCACAAAACATTCCTTCAATTGATGAAGGGCATGAAAAATCATATGCAGAACGTTAATTGGTGCTGCTCATGAATTTCTATTTCGTTGAGATAATTTTAATTAACGCCATTTGGTCGTGTGTTTAAATGTTTTTTTATAGATCCCTATGAAAGTCTCTTGTTCTCAGAATGTGCATAAAGGAGTCTTAAATTATCTGCTAGAAAAATACTTTTGGAGTAATCGGCTCCACGTTAATGCCAAAACTTTTGGCGATCGAATATGAATTATGATGAGCTGTCTAAAACTAAAAAAAAGTACTTACTGCAATCAGTCTGGGTATTAGAAGTCTCCTGAATCAGCCGCTGCTAAGAACGTGTAAACCGAGTGCACTTCATTCCAGTTTTTCAATGTTTGGGTCTGATTGGAGGCACATGATAGAAACCGCCAGGACCAAGGCACACAATATTTCTTTATCTTTAGTTCTCCTCATGAACGCACGTTGGAAGTGGTTATTCGTAGTCGGTAAAAACTGAGACATCAACTTAATCGTTAATCACAGGCAGGTAACCAAGTTTTCACCTAGAAAGAAAAATTTTTCTATGATATGAAGTTTTCAAGTTGTCTTCGAAGTGAATTTCATTTCAAAAATTTAATTCGCAAGTTCTAAGAAGTAAGGATGGAAGATGCAATCATAAGATGTGGTTATGAAGCACACTCCGAAGTCAGGATCCTAAACTCACTTAAATCAATTTCTTGTTTACTTGAAGCCTTTGGAGGTTTCCCGTTTCTATCTCTGACAAAAAGGGTCTTGTAACTTTCTTACCTTTAGGTGGTTTTCTATCTTGACACGTCTATAACTTTACCAAATTAACTCTGACCGGGAGAAAATAAATGTGGTGCCAGTCTATTTCAACTTTAGGAAGAGAACTTTAGTTCTCAACGAACCATCTGCATACATTTGAATTATTTCCATAAAAATCTCAGAAAATGGCAATCAATTTCCATGCGTACCTCATCAAGCCCATTATCGTACAATATTCTTGGATTTTCACTTTTACACTTTTTGCCAGGACCAAATCAATGATATCTGTGCACGAGGGGTCTACGATGGAAGATGATCAATCATGTTGTGCTCAATTCAGAAATTCGGAAACGCAATTGAGAATTATCTTCACTTTTGGGGGTTGATAGAAGGCAGATGCTAAACAGCACGTCAGTACCGACATCCCACCCTAAAAGTAAGCAACACACCCTTTAGATGAGGTCAATGAATAGCCGAGTGAACTACGTACGTCCGGTCCAGTCGGATGTTGTATCGTTACCCATGAATATCCGGGGGTATTGGATATCTTTTAAGGCACTTTAGACAATCAACCAAATTAGGAAATATTTTCGCTTTTTGTCCCCATTAAGGATGGGTTTTTACCCTGTCACGAGACGTATTGTTTTCTGAACGCTATCGCATCCGTTTGTTTATATGATTAACCACTCACCCTAAAACTGGTTGGTTAGTTGGGCTGTTGGGCTGTTGGGCTGTTGATCTCGTTGTTTTCATCTGTGTTACATGCGGCTTTTGTGCGTATGACGACAATCTGATAACAATTCTAAATTAATTTGAATTCAGCACTTGGAGGAGTCTTTTCAATGACTGCCATATGTGCTAGATTTATTTTGGTGTGTTCAGGACGCAAGAGTTGTTTTTGAAGTCCCTGCTTTCATTCGGTTTATTGTTTGCCGGTTAATTTTAATGTCAGAGGATGTACTTATCGCAGCTTTTCATGCAGTTTCAGTTGTTTAATTTTATGAAATGTTTCGCTTTGATGTTTGTTGGTTTAAATGGTTTAATTCTGTAAGTAAAATTGTTCTTTTGAAATCGGTAAGATGTGAATGGATGATGAATGAATGAATGAATTAGACTTACCCAGTGGGAGTAAATTCATTAATGAAGTAATGAACAAATGTACCCTACTATACATTCCCAACAGCAATGAATTTTAACACAGGGATGCCATTGGAAATTCATGAATTACTCTTTGGTACATTATTCTTTCATTGGTTCAGTAATGGAAATGTAAGGACAAAAATAAGTACTGAATTTTTATTGCCGTTCTACTTTGTTCCTTTGTGTTCATAAGATAAACACGATGAACTAGAAAACGTAAATTTCTCTAGTACCATACCTTCTGCATTACTTTGTCATCAATATTTTCTGTTATCTTACCCTTTGCATTACTATGTCATTGATGCTAGCGATTTCTTTTTACTCTTCGCTGAAATTATTATTCATTACCATGTTCATCAATTGTTCGATATCCTAGTAGGTATAAACTCCACAAATCCATTCTCTACTTTTATTTCCTTTTTGTGGTATAATCTAAACTGCTCTACCACTGATGCCGTATGCTTTGTATGTGGCCCATCTTTCGCTTTTTCACTTCTAAGACACTGGTTATTAAATAGTCCCCAGGTTGAGACAAAAATGATGGAATTAACAAGAGACAACCCAACTTTACACTTTTGTGTCCTGGCACCCATACAAGGAACATTTTGTTATTTTTAGCCAACTGCTTTAGGATATTTAGCCAACTCAAGACCAGCCTTCACTCCATCATGTAGGAACTGAGAGCTGACACTTGGCTAACTGTTTGACATTATTTTTATATTCACTCCCCAAAGACCTTTTTTTGATTTCCTAGATGCAACGTTCAATAACTAGGATTTCCTTTTGGAAGTAAAGGTAAGGGATATGAAAGATGTAAAGAAACGGGAGAAAAAAGAAAGTGGTTTCTTGGGCATTCTGTGCAATGTGGTGATAACTCTCTTCCTGCAATTCAGTATACAAAGTTTTTATCTTTGTCTCTGTTTTTTGCTCGACTTTTGGCAGCCATACTAACGAGATATATGATACCATGGAGAAACACTCCAAGTTCTTGGCTTAATACCCTAGGTTTTGTCTTTTGCTTGTTCAATGGATTCAAAACCATCTCTCTCTGATAGTTCAGTAGCTGAGGTATTTTTCTGGATGCCTCAAGGTGCTATTCTACATCCTACTTTTTTCCTTCTTCATCAATGACCATTTACTTAATTCCAACCGATCGAGCTCGTGTGAAACGACAACGTTATGACCTTTGAAGAGGACAGAAGGAACGCATCTAAAATTCTGTGAGGTTTAGCATTTTTGGATTTTACAAGCAAGGAAACAAAAAAAAATTTCATTTAAATTGTCCTATAAATTTGGGAATAACTCTAAATTCTACTAAATGAAATAGGAAAAAGTTTATCCCAAAGTTTAAAATGATTTTCATAAGGTTCATCCGATATGGAGCTGTTTTCATTGATGTGTATCATATTCAGTGTGATGTTGTCCGATGGTGTCCAGTTAAATTCAGAAGTCCATGGACTGATGTAATTATTCGGGTTCCTGTCGAAAAAAAAGTATGTAGCGTATGATATTTTCCTGTTTCAATCTTACCCAGTTCTCGCAAACGTTGCCCAAAGTTCTGTCATTTTTTCCACCATAACATTTTCGGGATCTGTTTCTTTAAACATGGGAGCCTTTTCTTTGTGTACCAAAATGTAGAGGAGGTCATCGGCATGATGGATACCTTTATTATTTTTCAAAATATTTTATATTTATTTATTTAATAATATTAAAAGTTTATTTTATTAAAATTTAATTGTGGATACACAATATATATATATATATCTTGTCTTCTTGGAAACATTTATAATAGCAAAGCTTATTTTTTGACGTCACAATTTGTTATAACGAGACGAAGATAAAGACTTGGATTCGGAAAGCCCCTAAGATTTCGTAAAATAAAGTGTGATAATCCACGTCCACAATAAACAAAGTAATCATCATCACCATATTAATAGTTTCCCAAGAAGTTCATACCTGCATCTTTAACTTTACGTAACTCAAGCATTTTTCATTTATTATCCAAGATTCATTTGTAAAATGTTGTAATATCATAAAACCACCACATGACTGCCATAAATCTTATTTATTGTATTTTAAACTTCTGTGCGGATTATTCTTGTCTTAATGACTTTCTGAGTGTATAACACAAATAACTGAAGAAAAACGAAGCAAATTAAGAAGTTCTGATAATTTTTTATGTACTTCAGGAAGGCTTATCACTAAATTTTACAACGAAATTTACGACTCTTTATTAGTTATCAGTAACTACTCGGATACAATGAGTACTGGTTAATGGTTTGACTCTTCCATTTTTACCAACCGGAACGTAATGGTTAGGAAGAAGTTAATAATTTTTTTTTATAGAATAATGTGAAATAGATTTGGGGAAAAAATCTAAAATTTGGGTGTTTCCCTTTAAACCCTTTGCTTCCGAACCCTTAGGGAACCCCATAAGTGAATGAGAAGCTGAGATGATTGAAAATAAAGCCAGCGTAGGTAGACTGCAGGAATTCCTTGGTAGGGGTCTTTCCAGCGACATAGGATTAACATTTTCAATTTTAACCAAACGAAAACTGCTTTTCAGAAACATTTAATAGGACCGAGAAATGTAAATTTCAAACGATGGTAAATTTCTGCTTTCTGCTTCTGGGCAATGATAAAAAGTGACGTGTACTCCAAGCCTATCAATTCTGGTGGAAGAACTAATATTGCAAATTGGGGATACAACAATAA
Organism: Dasypogon diadema; assembly: GCA_006980735.1. Classification (NCBI taxonomy): domain Eukaryota; kingdom Metazoa; phylum Arthropoda; class Insecta; order Diptera; family Asilidae; genus Dasypogon; species Dasypogon diadema. Next base: position 13,636 of record QYTT01075747.1, read on the forward strand.
AAGGAAGGATGCATTGGGAACAACAGAATTAAATAGGGCAATGAACTGAAAATTAAA